>PITA01022809.1:0-29580 GCA_004023965.1 Spilogale gracilis | reverse complement strand
GCTGTTGGGAAAACTGGACGGACACATGCAGAAGAATGAAACTGGACCATCTTCTCACGCCATACAGAAAAATAGACTCAAATGGATGTTAAGACCTAAATGTGAGACAGGAACCCATCAAAATCCTACAGAACACAGGCAGTAATTTCTATGATCTTGGCCAAAGCAAGTTCTTGCTAGGCATGTCTCCAAAGAGAAAGGAAACAAAGACTTCATCAAGATAAAAAGGTTTTGCACAGCAAAGGAAGCAGCTGACAAAACCAGAAGACGACCAACAGAATGGGAGAAGATATTTGCAAATGACATCTCCGATAAAGGGCTAGTACCCAAAATCTGTATAAAGAACTTATCAAGGGTCATCTGAGTGGCTCCGTTGGTTCAGCCACTGCCTTCAGCTCAGGTCATGATCATGGAGTCTTGGGATCACATCCCACATCGGGCTCCCAACTCTGCAAGGAATCTGCTTCTCCCTCTGACCTTCTCCCTCTCATCTCTCTATCTCTCTCACTCTCTCTCTCAAATAAATAAAATCTTTAGAAAAAAAAAAGAACTTATCAAACTTAACACTCAAAATACTAATAATCCAGTCAAGAAATGGGTGGAAGACGTGAACAGACATTTCTGCAAAGAAGATATACAAGTGGCGAATGGACATATGAAAAAATGCTCAACATCATGGAAGGTGGTACAGCCACTCTGGAAAACAGTCTGTAGGTTCCTTAAAAAGCTGAAAATAGAGCTATCCAATGACCCAGCAATTGCACTACTAGGAATTTACTCCAAGGATACATAGTGATCCAAAAGGGCATCTGTACCCCAATGTTTATAGCAACAATGTTCAGAATAATCAAACTATAGGAAGAGCCAATATATCCATCGATACATAAATGGATAAAGAAGATGTGGTGTCTGTTGGTGGGAATGCAAGTTGGTGCAGCCGCTTTGGAAAACATTGTGGAGACTGCTTAACAATTAAAAATAGATCTACCCTATGACCCTGCAATTGCACTACTGGGCATTTACCCCTATGATACAGATGTAGTGAAAAGAAGGGCCATATGTACCCTAATTTTCATAGCAGTAATGGCCACAATCGCCAAACTGTGGAAAGAGCTAAGGTGCCCTTCAACAGATGAATGGATAAAGAAGATATGGTACATATATACAATGGAATATTACGCCTCCATCAGAAAGGATGAATATCCAACTTTTGTAGCAACATGGACTGGATTGGAAGAGAATATGCTGAGTGAAATAAGCCAAGTAGAGAAAGTCAAGTATCACATGGTTTCACTTATTTGTGGTGCGTAAGGGGTAATATAGAGGACAGTAGAAGAAGGAAACGAAATGGGAAGTAGGGTAATTCAGGGAGGAAAACGAAACATGAGAGACTTTGGACTCAGAAACAAACTGAAGGTCTTGGAAGGGAGGGCGTGGGAGGATGGGAGAGCCTCGTGGTGGGTACTCAGGGCACGTATTGCAAGGAGCACTGGGTGTGGGGCATAAACAATGAATCTTGGAACACTGGGGAAAAAAAAGAAGATGTGGTGTCTATATATACAACAGAATATTACTCAGCCATTAAAAAATGAAATAAAATCTTACCATTTGCAATGACTATTATGACTGGTATTATGCTAAGTGAAATGAGTCAATCAGAGAAAAATAATTATCATTTGATTTCACTCATATGTAGAATTTAAGAAACAAAACAGAACAAAGGGGAAGTCAGGGAAAAATAAAACAAAATGAAATCAGAGCAGGAGACAATCCAAAAAAAGACTCTTATTTGAAGGAAACAAACTGACAGTTGCTGAAGGGGAGGAAGATGCAAGGATGGGGTAACTGGAAGATGGACATGAAGGAGGGCATCTGATGTAATTAGCACTGGGTGTTATATAAGATTGATGAATCACTGAACTCTACCTCTGAAACTAATAATATATTATATGATGATTAATTGAATTTAAAATTAAAAATAATAAAAAGAAAATATAAGCCAAACTAAGATAACTCTTACAGATAGGTTTTTAGATATTAAAATATTTGTTTAAAGGGAAGAACACTATTAAAAGGCAAGATTATCAAGGAACAAATATAACTTGCAGAAACTATTCAAGTTGGACAATGAAAAATGCAGTTGTTACAGTTAAAGGAACTGTACAGAATCATTAAAGAGTAAGTGTAATATTCTGGCAAGAATTTATATTTAGGTTTTAATAAGATAAAATTACAGTTAAATCAAGTAATTAATGGTTAAAATGATCTGAAATATTAGTCTTACCTAGTAACCTCTTTTTCTAATTCATCATTTTTCTTCATTTCTTGATCCAAACTACATTCCAGAGATTGTTTTAAGTCAATTAATTTCTTTATCTGTCCCTTTTCATCACATTTTGAAAGAAAATTTTAAAGAAAATTATTTTTAGAAATATACTCATTCTTCTTTCATAAAATATTTCTCATGAATTCAAGAGTAATACATGTTTAGACAGGTTCATAACACAAGTTTATTTTATAAATTTTGTAAATTATAATCTACAATATTTAATTTTATAATATCATAAAGGGCTTACAAAGTCACATTATATAAAATTAAAGATTTTATAATTTATACTTTTTATAAAATGTAGCTTATAATTTATAATTTTAAATATTATATAACATAGTTTTATAATCCTGAAGTTCAATAAAAACAAATTTCAAATACATCTATCTTTCTGAAAACAGCTTAAACTAGTTTTACATTTTCATCATTATTTTTCTATAATTATTTATTTATTTTACAGATTTTATTTATTTATTTGGCAGACAGAAACATAGCTAGAGAGGGAACACAAACAGGAAGAGTGAGAAAGGGAGAAGCAGTTCTCCCCGCCGAGCATGGAGCCCCATGTGGGGCTCGATCACAGGACTCTGGGACCATGACCCGATCCAAAGACAGATGCCCAACGACTGAGCCACCCAGGCGCCCCTCTAGAATTTAAATTGCCAAAATTTACTTGTTAAATACAGAGGTTACTAACTGTTAATGAAAAATTTTAAGAAGTGGCTATATTTACATTTTAGTTTCTAAAGATGCACTAGAAACATTTTCACCCATAGCTTAAGATACTCTGGGTTTTGTGAGATCACTGCTTTTTAAAATAATCTCTGAAATATTTCTATGCAGTCCCCACTACAGTTTTGATGGTCATCTGACTTCAGAATGAGATACTCTCATTCTCTGCAAGCATCTCAAGCATTCTCTACAAGATTTCCATTTCTTTTCTATTAACTACTTCTCTCTTCAAATAAAGCTTAAGTCTTCTCGATATTATACAAAAACATTAGCTTAACTCTTGCAGCTTTTTCTATCATCCACTTCTCCCCTTTCACTGGACATGAACATTCTTTAATGTGTCATCTCATCCACAGAGTCATCTTTTCATCACTTATTTTCTTCTTTTACACTAAAATCTGAGTTTCAACCCTGGAATTCCACTAAAAAAATTTTAGGGTCATCAAGGATCTTTTTTTTGTAAGTCCTTATCCTGCTTTAGTTCTCAGCAGCAGCTGAAAACAATGACCATAACATCCCTCTGCTCTTCTAATCTCATTTTATTTCTAATGACAGCAAGGGCTAATACTTAGTCCCTGACCCTTGCTATTCCTCTTTTCAAATCCTCTCAGAGTTGTTTAAATCTCAAGACTTCAAAACCAGATTCTCTAATCTACATTTCCAGCCTTAACCCCATTTCCTGAGGTCATCTGTACTTTTTGATCTTCCTTCTAGTTCCTCATAGACAACATTCTTAACCACAATCAAAAACCATTACCTGATGTGGATTACCTTTATAGTCAGCTACTTTTTTAATTTTTTAAAATTTATTTATTTGAGGGATTCCTGGGTGGCTCCAGTTGGTTAAGCAGCTGCCTTCAGCTCCGGTCATGATCCCAGCATCCTGGGGTCAAGTCCTGTATGGGGCTCCTTGCTCAGCCGAGAGCCTGCTTCTCTCTCTGCTGCTCCGCCTGCTGCTCCACCTGCCTGTGCTCTCTCTCTCTCTCTGACAAATAAAATCTTTAAAAAAAAAAATTATTTATTTGAAATAGGGAAAGAGTGCACAAATGGGGTAAGAAGCAGAGGGAGAAGAAGCAGACTTCCAGTTGAGCTGGGAGCCCAATGCAGGGCTCGATCCCAGGACCCTGAGATCATGGTCTGAGCCAAAAGCAGGTGCTTAACTGACTGACTGAGCTACCCAGGTGCCCCTAGATAGCTAATATTGTACATTTTATATTGACTCTTTTACTCTGAGTGTATTGTTATATTATAATCTGTGGGGACACCCTTACCTGTAGGATGCTAACCATTATACTTAGTCTTTTCTTTTATGATGCAAAAATTTCCCACAAGGGCCTGATCATAAATTGTTTCCCTTTGTTTTCTTTTGAATAATTTCCTATTCCATACAGATTTGATCTTATGGAAGTCTTCTGAAGTTCTCTTCAGACACAAATTTGACTACATTGTTTGGAAGCGTAAGTCAGCCTACAGCTCTCCCTTCTTCCCATTTCAGATTCTTTACCTCAAAACTCTATCAAATATCTTAACCCATGTAGTCTCTTGCCAGGGGATTCATGACATAAGAACCTTCTAGGGAAGTTAGGACTATGGACTGAGTTGGTTGAAAGCTAAGTTTTTGTTTCACAGGCTAGACCGTAAAGTGGTTAATAATTTTACATCATAACCGTAATTCATTTCCATTGTAATCTACAGACTATCTGCCAATATTCCTACAAACTTTACAATATTTGATACCTTCTTTAATAGATTTCTTTATGACACAATAAGGGGACAACTCCTGGCATTCTCATTCACAGAAAACTCCTTATCAACATATTGTCACATTACTTGCTGAATGAAAAGTATAATATATGGTATGACTAATTTATATGAAATTTAGAAACAAATAGTTTTTGTTGTTTCTTTGGCCACAAAATAGACAGGTCAACAGAGTGTGCTAGTTCCCTTGGTAGGTATAGTTGCATAATAAAATTCGCAAGTATGCAGCTTTTGTGACTAAAAGAAACTCTTGGTAGGTGCATCACCTCACTATTCCAACTTAGGATTCACAATGTAGCCTTCTCATCTTAAATCATTGCTAGCCTTTCCTACAAAGAAGGCTATAAATGGCATGATAATCTGGTTCTGCTTAGTAAACAGTTATACAGTTTGCAATATATATAAGTTGCAATCCTGGATTGCACATTAATCTTTTCTGAGATTGGGTTGTTTAATCTCTGAAAGGCTGATTAACTCAAGTGAATAAAAAAAAATTTAGTTCTTGACCTTACAATGAAGCTAGGAGCACTATGTTAATATGAAAGGCCCTTATTGAACAGTCATTTCTACTTTTTCACACTGGCGTCTCTTTTCCTTTTTAAAATCCAATGAAAAAAATAATAAATTCCTTTAAGAAAAATGTTTGCATAATGACCTACTAGTCATTTTTGATAAAGACAACAAATTACAAATTTATAATTGTAAGTCACAACAAATTATTAATATAATCCCTTATCAAATCTCATTGAAGGGTTTAGATTACAAGAAAGTCAGAATTCCAGATCAAATTATTACTCAAAGTTTGGTAATTTTTAAAATATTAGCAGGGATTCAGACATTTGTATACCAATATTCACATCAGTATTATTAACAAAGCCAAATGGTGGAAAAATCTAATTGTCCACTGACAGATTAAAAAAAAAATGTGGTATGCATAAAATATTTCTTTTCTTAGACTATCACAATATTTATTACACTCTTACTGTAAAAATTACTAATTTATGAATTCAGTCAATCTCATCTGTAAAGTAGCAAGTAGCAATATGAATGAACATTATCAGTGAGAATTTTCATATTATCCAAAATATTCTTATATACTACTACTTATATATTCTCACATACTGCTTATACACTTATTTTTATATACTATTTATATATTTTTATATATTCAGAAATAAAAATTCATTTTCCATAGAACAGAAATTAAGAGACTGACTTACCGAACTTGTACTTAACACATTTTCCTGAAGCTGTTCAATTTTCCCTGTTTGCTTTTTGATGGTATCTTTTAACTTAGCATTTTCAACTTCAAGCCTAAAATGTGTATTTTAAAATTATTCTCACAACATAAATATTAAAAGTACCGTATAATTTCTAAACAAACATCTGAAGGTCTTTCATAAATTCTTAAAAATTTAAAAGGTAGAAGATTTGGCAGTTGTGCCTTTTTTCTGGTCATGTCCTGCAGTTACTGGGCAAAATTTAAAGATAATATGCAAAAATTATGCATTTCAGAATAGCACAAAGCTGAAATATTTATCCAGCTTAACAATGATGTATTTATTATAACTGATACATTTCTCATACTACACTGCTTATATGCTTTATAGTACTCAAGTTATTTTCTGTACTGCTTTAAATTGTACTTTTGCACGTGATCTTTCAACTTCTCAACACATGTTACGGCCTCTGCATGTTGTTCTTGAGAGTGTTGTAGCTAAAAAAGAAGAAGAAAAAGAAATACTTTTAACTACTGGCGGATCGAGTATAAAAGCACCATCAGCTGTTCTTGTAAATAAAATTGTACTGGACATAGCCATACTCTCCTCTACATACTGATTTATGGCTACAGCAGAGTTGAGCTGCTGCAATACATACTTATGGCCTACAAAGCCTAAAATATTTACAGGGGACTCTGCTTTTCTCTCTCCCTCTCTCTCTCTCTCTCCCCCTCCCTCTCTCCCTCCATCCATCCCTCACCACCGCTTGTTCTCTCTCTTTCTCAAATAAACAAAATCTTAAAATATTTATAATCCCCTTACAGAACAGTTTGCTGACTTCTCTAGTACTAACAGAAAACATTTTAATGTTTTTCAATTATATCAGATAAATCTAAAAATTTATATATTGGTCAAAGGGGGAAAGATAGGAAAATAACCTTATGGTAAACATTTTTATTTTTGTATTCCAAGCACTATATTTGTGAATGTCCATGGCTATTCCAGTGATTATAAAAGTTAACACGATGCTTTCAGGGACAACCAGATATTTCATGGAATAGACTGAGAGGCAGCATCTTCGTAGGAATCAGAATGTCTGCAGTCTGAATTCTGAACTCCACTGAGTATTAACTGTGTGGCCTGCAACAAATTACTTAAAATTTCCGTGTCTCAGTATCTTCTTCTGTAAAAAGAAGATAATAATAGTATCTACCGCACAGGGATGTTGGGAAGATTAAATTAGGAAATATACATGAACTATTTAGAAGGATACGTGGCACACACCAAATTCTGTCTGCAATTAGCATTATTGTTTCTACTGTATGTTATGTTCTAATAATATTTGATATTTTAGGCAGATGGCAGGCCAAGAAAAGTGGTCTCTTATACAAGTTATACTTAAATCATTCTTCATACCACTGAAAGTGGCAGCAAACGGGGAGTCTGAGGCCCAGAATAAAGCCTCAGTACTTCAAAAAACTTTTACCAATTCCACTAGCCAACAGTACTAATTTCCACTTGTAGTAATTTTAACTTATTTCCTTTCTGTATTACTCATTGGACAATGCTCATGGACTACAGTGCAAATAGTACCTCCCAGACCAAGTAATAAATAATTGACATGACTATCAGAGGCAAGGTAAAGCCACCTGATGTGGAAATAATGGACAGTTACTAAATCAAGGATCCCAAATCATTTCATGTTTATATTGTTTATCTTAGTAACTATTTATGTTACACTGCTTTAGCAAGTACTCTGATGAATAGATTAAGGCTTTGTGGTATGGAACATCAGAAAAGCTGTCCCCAGAGGAGCCTGGCTAGCTTAGTCAGAAGAACATGAGACTCTTGATGTTGTGGTCATGAGTTCAGGTTCCACAATTGTTGTAGAAATTATATAAACAAACAAACAAACAAACTTTAAAAAAAGAAAGAAAAAAGAGCTGTCCCTAGAGCTTTATAGTTGGTAAACTGCTATAAATCTGTAAATCTCAGTTCTGGCTGCAAAATGAAGAAAGGCAAATGTAGACTGTTATTCCATAGTGAGTGGGGGAAGAAACAAGCATTTGATTGAACACATCTCTGCTGTCAGATTAAATACTTTCACAATTTTACATGTAATAGGTTAAAATACATTTAGTGTAAACATTTATTATGATAATGTTTTCAATCAGAAATTACTGATATGGCATAAACTATTTAATTTTATTCTAAAAACTATTACGTTAAAAACATTCTCAATTTATACAAAGATAGGTACCACACCATATCCCATATTGTCCCCCTTAGATAAATGTGTACTTAGACAAAATTATAAAAATATTATAATATTATAATAAAAAAATAAAATAAAAAATAAAAACAATGTAAAATAAAGGACTAAATTGTTCTGCACAGACTAGATGAAAAGCGTGAAGAGAGTAAGGTCAATGGGAATCAGAATATTCAGAGAGAGCTTCATGGAGAATGAGAATGAGCCAGGTCTGAATAGTGTAGGATTAGGCAAGAGGAAAAGAACCTAAAAGGATAAAAAGGACAGTATGAGTACAAGGCTGAGAGGAGGGAGGATACAAACATTTGGTCCATTAGAAAAATCTGCTGTTACCTACCAATAGAGAGTAAATCTCTCTTGTCGGCAACATATGTATGGCACAAATATTTTTTGTCAGTTGGAGTATGTTTTGGCACTTCTTTTATGCAATATTTAGGAAAAAAGTCTTACTTTTAAAGCAATAAGATTTTAGCCTCAAGATGGAGGAGTAGGAGACCTAAATTTCATCTAGTCCCAGGAATTCAGCTAGATAGTTATCAAACCATTCTGAACATGTACAAACTCAACAGGAGAGCTAAGAAAAGAAGAGCAGCAATTCTAGGAACAGAGAAGCAACCACTTTCTGGAAGGTAAGACATGCAGAGACATGAATCCAAGGCAACATTTGGGAAGACAGACCACACAGGGGGAGGAAGCCTCCATCAGCCAACTCCCAGCAAGTGAGAGAGCAGTGAAGCATGAAATCAGATCATTTAGAAGTCTGTTCCATGGAGGGATGTCACTCCAGTGGCTAAGCAGGGGGTGGAATCCTCGTTGGGACAGTGTGGTGTCAGGACCCACAGGGTCACAGAAGGACATGGGGTGCTTGAGTGTGGCATGGCTCCCCGGTATTGCAGCAGAAAAGCCGGCTGCAAGGACAGCAGAGGAATGGGCTCTCAGCTCGGGGTTGCCATAAACTGGGATGAAAGGCACAGTCTTGCCACCAGTCTTCAAGCAGGGACCCCACAAATGGTAGATCCGGGGAAACAACCCTTTCTTCTACTGAGAGGAGTGGCGCAGGAGCACACTATAGGAATCTGCTGGATTTGGAAAAACGGCCATGCGCCAGAGATAGAAATGCTTGGTCACAGGCTGAGTGAGCACAGAGCACAGCTGAAGACCAGGGAGACAGGCGTGATTGGCTGCTTTTCTGTGAGAACTCACTGATGAGTGGGGCCCTGAGCTCTCGGCTCGTCTGGAGATGGAGATTGGGAGGTCATGATTTTCGTTCGCATTCTCCAAAGCTGTATGGAAAGTGTTCAGGAAACAAAAGCTACCACGAATAAACCTCAGCAGATGACAGCCTGGCCATTGACAAGGGTGGTGCAATTCCACCTCAGGAAAAGACATTTGAGAATCACTGTAACAGGCCCCTCCCCCAGAAGATAAACAAGAACATCTAGCCAAGACCAAGATTACTGATCAATGAGAACTGCAAAACTCCAGCACTAGAATACATACTGCACACAAAATACATGGCTTTTTTCCCATGAATCTTTAGTCTTTCAAAGTTAAATTTTTAAAATTTTCTTTTGCTCTGATTTTGGAATTTTTCCTCTTTCCTACTTTAACCAAGATCTTATCTTATCAATACCTTTTTAAAAATATTTTTTAATTTTCATCTTTTTACTCATATTGAATCCCTTCATTGTATTTGCCCTTATTTTTCTATGTAACTTTTTCATTCTTTAAAATTTTGGGAGACAGTTTCTTCTAAGAGACCAAAATACACCAGAAATGAAGGGTGAGGCTCTGTCCTATTTACCAGCCTGATCATAGATAAATATATATATTTTTCCCCCTTTGTATTCTCACGAGATTCAGGTCTTTTCTGATCTGTATAGTGTATATTTTCTGGGTTCGTTGTTACCCATTTAGCATTTTGTTATCTCATTCATCTATTCTTCTCTAGACAAAATAACAAAGTAGAAAAACTCACAGAAAGAAAGAAAGAAAGAAAGAAAGAAAGAAAGAAAGAAAGAAAGAAAGGCAGTACCAACTGCCTAGGACTTAATCAATACAGACATTAGTACAATGTAGGAACTAGAATTCAGAATGACAATTATAAAGAAAATAGCTTGGCTTGAAAAAAGTATAGAAGACACCAGAGATTCCCTTTTTGGAGAAATAAAAAAACTAAAATCTAACCAAGGTGAAATCAAAAAAGCTACTAATGAGCTGCAATCAAAACTGGAGGCTCTTACTGTTAGCACAAATGAGGCAGAAGAGAGAATTAGTGATAGAGAAGACCAAATGATGGAGAAATAAGGAAGCTAAGAAAAAGAGAGATAAACAACTACTGGGTCATCAGGGGAGACTTAAAGAGATAAGTAATACTATAAGATGAAACAATACTAGAATAATTGGGATCTCAGAAGAAGAGGCAGGGTAGAAGGTATACTGGAGCAAATTATAACAGAAAACTTCCCTAATTTCAGGAAAGAAACAGGCATCAAATCCAGAAGGCACAGAGCACACCCCTCAAAATCAATAAAAATACATCAACACCCCGTCATCTACTAGTAAAACTTACAAGTCTCAGTGACAAACACAAAATCTGGCATCAGCTTGGGACAAGAGGTCTGTAACGTACAATGAAGAAATATTAGATTGGCAGCTGACCTATCCACAGAGACCTGGCAGGCCAGAAAGGACTGGCATGATATATTCAGAGCACTAAATGAGAAAAATATGCAGCCAAGAATACTATATCCAGCTAATCTGTCATTGAAAATAGAAGAAATAAAAATCTTCCAAACCAAACAAAAAATAAAAGAATTTGCAAACACATCAAACCAGCTCTACAGGAAATATTGAAAGGGATCCTCTAAGAGAGAGCTAAAAGTAACATAGACCAGAAAGGAACACAGACAATATATAGTAACAGGCACCTTATAGGAAATACAATGGCACTAAATTCATAGGTTTCAATAGTTACCCTGAATGTAAATGGGCAAAATGCCCCAATCAAAAGACACAGGGTATCAGAATGGATGAAAATACAAGACCCATCAATATGCTGTCTGCAAGAGACTGATTTTAGACCCAAAGACACCTCCAGATTTAAACTGAGGGGGTGGAAAACAATTTACCATGCTAATGGACATCAAAGGAAAGCTGGGGTGGTAATTCTTACATCAGACAAATTAGATTTTAAGCCAAAGACTATAATAAGAGATGAAGGCGGCCACTTTATCACACTTAAGAGGGCTGAAAAACAGCAAGATCTAATAATTGTAAATTTTACACCCCTAACATGGGAGCAGCCAATTATATAAGCCAATTAATAACTAAATCAGAGAAACACATCAACAATAATACACTAATAGTAGGGGACTTAAACAACCCCCCTCACTGAAATGAACAGATTATCTAAGCAAAGATCAACAAGGAAATAAAGGCTTTAAATGACATACTGGACCAGAATGACATCACAGATGTATTCAGAGCACTCCATCCCAAAGCAACAGAATACACATTCTTCTCTAGAGCACTTGGAACATTCTCCAGAATAGGTCATACCCTGGGTCACAAAATCAGGTCTCAACTGGTACCAAAAGACTGGGATCATTCCTTGCATGTTTTCGAACCACAATGCATTGAAATTAGAACAAGAGGAAAGTTGTAAAGACTCAATGGAGGCTAAAGAGCATTCTACTAAAGAATGAATGGGTCTACCAGGAAATTAAAGAAGAATTTTAAAAAATTCGTGGAACCAAATGAAAATGAGAACACAACTGTTCAAAATCTTTGGGAGGAAGCAAAGAGTCCTAAGAGGAAAGTATATAGCAACACAAGCCTTACACAAGAAACAAGAAAGGTGTCAAATATACAACCTAACCCTACATATAAAGGAACTGAAGAAAGAACACCAAATAAAGCCTAAACCCAGCAGAAGAGAATTAATAACAAGACCAAAAATCAATGAAAAAGAAACCAAAAGAACAGAATGGATCAATGAAACTAGGAGCTGGTTCTTCAAAAGAATTAATAAAATTGATAAAACCCAGGCCAGACTTCACAAATATATAAGAGAAATGATGCAAATTAATAAAATTATGAATGACAAAGGAGAGATCACAACCAACACCAAGGAAACACAAACAAGTATAAGACCATATTATGAACAACTAAAAGCCAGAAAATTACACAATCTGGAAGAAACGGATGCATTCCTAGAGACTTTTAAAGCACCAAAACTGAACCAGGAAGAAACAGAAAAACTGACAGACCAATAACCAGAAAGTAGATTGAAACAGTAATCAAAAATCTCCCAAGTTGCAAACATCCAGGGCTGGATAGCTTCCCTGGGGAGTTCTACCAAACATTTAAAGAGGAATTAATACCTATTCTTCTGAAGCTGTTTCAAAAAATAAAAATGGAAGGAAAACTTCCAAACTCATTTTATGAGGCCAGCATTACCTTGATCCCCAAACCAGACAAAGACCCCATCAAAAAGAATTACAGAGCAATATCCTTGATGAACACAGATGCAAAAATTCTCACCAAAATACTAGCCAATAGGATCCAACAGCACATTAAAAGGATTATTTGCCACAACCAAGTGGGATTTATTCCTGGCTGCAAGGGTGGTTCAACATCTGCAAATCAATCAGTGTGACATGCTACGTTAATAAAGGAAAGGACAAGAACCATATGATACTCTCAATACATGCAGAAAAACCATTTGAGAAAGTACAGCATCCTTTCTGATCAAAACTTCACAGTGTAGGGATCAAGGGTACATAACTCAATATCATAAAAACCATCTAAGAAAAACTCAAAGCGCATATCATTCTCAATGGGGAAAAATGGAGAGCTTTTCCCCTAAGGTCAGAAACATGGCAGGGATGGCCACTATCACCACTGCTATTCAAAACAGTATTCAAAGTCCTAGACTCAGAAATTACACAACAAAAAGAAATAATAGACATCTGAATTGACAAAGAAGTCAAACTTTCCCTTCTCTCACTCTTTGCAGATAATAGGATACTTTATGTGGAAATCCCACAAGGCTCTTACTCCAAACTTGCTAGAACTCCTACAGGAATTCAGTAAAGTGTCAGGATATAAAACCAATACACAGTAATCAGTTGCATTTCTATACACCAACAACAAGAGAGAAGAAAGAGAAATGAAGGAGTTGATTCCATTTACAATTGCACCAAAAACCATAAGATGCTGAGGAATAAATCTAACCGAAGTGGCAAAGAAGCTGTACTCAGAAAACCAGAAAATCATGAAAGAAATTGAGGAAGTCACAAAGAAATGGAAAAATATTCCATGCTCATGGATTGGAAGAACAAATATTGTGAAAATGTCTATGCTACCAAAAGCAATCTACACATTTAATGCAATCCCTATCAAAATACCATCAACTTTTTTTTCAAAGAAATGGAACAAATAATCCTAAAATTTATATGGAACCAGAGAAGACCCCAAATAGCCAGAGGAAATGTTGAGAAAGAAAACCAAAACTAGTGGCATCACAATTCCAGACTTCAAGCTCTATGACAAAGCTGTTATCACCGAGACAGTATGGTACCGACACAAAAACAGACACATAGAACCGTGGAACAGAATACAGAACCCAGAAATGGACCCTCCACTCTACTGTCTACTAAACAGTGACAAAACAGAAAGGAATAGCTAGAAAAAGACAGTTTCTTCAACAAATGGTGCTGGGAAAATTGGACGGTCATAATGCAGAAAAATGAAATTGGACCATTTCCTTACACTACACACAAAAAATGGACTCAAATGGATAAAAGACCTCAGTGTGATAGAGGAATCCATCAAAATCCTTGAGAACACAGGCAGCAACTTCTTTGATCTCAGCCACAGCAACTTCTTCTTAGAAACATTGCCAAAGGCAAGGGAAGCAAGGGCAAAAATGAACTAATGGGACTTCATCAAGATCAAAAGCTTTTTCATAGCAAAGGAAACAGTCAACAGAACCAAAAGACAACAGACAGAATGGGAGATGATATTTGCAAATGACATATCAGATAAAGGGCTAGTATCCAAAATCGATAAAGAATTTATCAAACTCAACACTGAAAGAACAAATAATCCAATCAGGAATGGGTAGAAATCATGAACAGACATTTCTACAGAGAAGACATCCAAAAGGCCAACCAACACATGAAAAAGTGCTCAACATCACTCGGCATCAGGGAAATACCAATCAAAAGCACAATAGGTATCACCTCACACCAGTCAGAATGGCTAAAATTAACAAGTGAGGAAACGACAAGTATTGGCGAGGATGAGGAGAAAGAGGAACATTCCTACACTGCATTGGTGGGAATGCAAGGTGGTGCAACCACTTTGGAAAACAGTATGGAGGTTCCTCAAGAAGTTGCAAACAGAGCTACCCTATGACCCTGGATTACATTACTGGGTATTTACCCTAAAGACACAAATGTAGTGATCCAAAAGGGCATGTGCACCCCAATTTTTATAGCAGAAAGTCCACAATAGCCAAACTATGGAAAGAGCCTTGACGTCCATCAACAGATGAATGGATAAAGAAGATGTGGTATAGACAGACAATGGAATATTATGGAGCCATGAAAAAAACTGAACTCTTGACATTTGCAAGGACGTGAATAGAACTAGAGGCTATTATGCTAAGTGAAATAAGTCAATCAGAGAAAGAAAATTATCATAGGATCTCATTGATATGAGGAATTTGAGAAACAAGACAGAGGATCATAGGAGAAGGGAGGGAAAAATGAAACAAGATGGGCCTGGGGAGGGAGACAAACAATAAGAGACTCTTAAACTCAGGTAAGAAACTGAAGACTGCTGGAGGGAGAGGGGCTGAAGGGATGAGTGGCTGGGTGACAGACACTGGGGAGGGTATATGTGCTATGCTGAGTGCCGTGAATTGTGTAAGACTGCTGAATCACAAACCTGTATCCTTGAAACAAATAATACAGTATATGTTAATTAAAAAAAAAAAAGACTGAGAGATGGTGAAATCCACCCAATTAACTCAAAGAATAAATCATATGGCAGAGAAATAAAAACAGATGTCCAGATAATAACTAAATAAACATTCGCAGCAGCATTATTAATGGCCAAAAGGTGGAAACAACCCAAAGGTGCATCAAATGATGAATGAACAGGGGTTTTAACCCATAATGGAGCACTGCTTGATAATAAGAAATGAACACTGTTATATGCTATGACACAGATGAACCCTGAAAAAATTAAGTGAAGGAAGCTAGTCACAAAGGACCATACATTGTGTGATTCCTTTATATGAAATACTCAGAATGGACAACTCTAATAGCCGCAGGAAGTAGACCTGAGGCTAGGGTCAAGGACTAATGGTTTCTTTTCAGGGTGACGAAAATGTTCTACTTGATGGCAGTGACGGTTGCACAACTCACAACTCAGAACCACTGAATTATACATATTAAATGGGTGAATTGTATGGTATGTGTATTATATCTCAATAAAGCTTTTTGTAAAGGATTTTATTTATTTATTTGACAGAGAGAAACATAGCTAGAGAGGGAACACAAGCAAGGGGAGTGAGAGAGGTAGAAGCAGGCTTCCCGCCAAGCAGGGAGTTCAATGTGGGGCTCAATCCCAGGACTCTAGGATCACGCCCTTAGGCGAAGGCAGCCGCTTAACAACTGAGCCACCCAGAACACCCCTCAGTAAAGCTTTAAAAATATTCAATGGCAGGACCTAGATAATTTTAATTCTCTTTTTTGGGTATATATACTATACATGATTTAAATATTCCCTTGCATTTATAATATATCGAAAAGGAAAAGAAAATGAAGGAAATGCCTAAGTACAACTAGTTTGTAAAATCACTTTTCTGCACAAGTTATCCTGAAATCAGTACAGATTCTGTATCCATTCATAAAAGTGAAGATGAGAAATAAGACAATTTTCTGAACATTCCATTAAACCATAATATTTTCTGCTTTTATAAGGATCACCTCATCATGGTAACAGAGATATCATTAAAAAACATTGTTTAGAGCACCTGGGTGGCTTAGTTGGTTAAGCATCCAACTCATGATTTCAACTCAGGTCATGATCTCATGGATCATGGAATCAAGCCACCATGGGGCTCTCTGCTGGGTAGTGGGTCCGCTTGAGATTCTCTCCTTCTCCCTCTCCCCTCCCCCCACCACAAATAAATCAATCTTAAAAAAAATTATTTAGTAGAAAAAAAGTCACTCAATTTCTGTGAGGAATGATGCATAAATCTCAACTCTCCTAAGGGTAAATACTATAAGGAAAAAACGTCTAACACAAATAGGAGAATGGAAATCAAAGTTTAGGAAATATGTGAATTGTGAAGATACTAAAATTATACTAAATTAATTATAATGAAAATACAAAAGAAAGTGGTCCATGGAAAAGAGCATCCTAAAACACTTGGTGTTATTTAACCAACTACAGATTAACTTGACAAGTTACATTTAATACACACCTGACTTCTCAGTTGAGCTAATTTTTTCTTTAAGACCTGTGCCTCATCTTCTAAATTCATACGACAACGTGATGTAATCTCCAACGAAGCCTCCGACATAGATTGTTTTTTTAGCGTATCAGCCAGTTCTCCTTGAAGTTGTCTCACAGCTACCTAAAAAGACATTTCTGTTACTGACTTTATAAATCATCTTATTATTAAGTTGTTATTAATATATAACTCTAACCTATGTACTTTGAAAAATATCACCAATACATCAATTCATCTTCTTTCCTAACATGTACACATTGTTGTTTACTGAATTTGGTTAAAGACACAGAAAAATGTTATCCTCCTGCCTAATCAGTATTACAATACTTAGATAATTAATTCAGCCCCACTATCCATTCCTTGTTGATGAATTTTCAAAGCTTCCCAATCTACTGAAGTCTCAAAAAGAAATGGGTATATAGGTGGGACTAGCAGTGGTAGATTCTACATTATGAAATGTTTTCCCTCTTTTTATTAGAGGAATAAATTAATGTTAGAGTGCCTCACATATTCAATCCTCTGTTCAAATCCTTTTAATCGATAACTATCTCAGAACAAAAGGAAAATTATTCTAATAGCTTTCAAGACCCTAGATAACCTTGCTTTCACTTCCCTTCCTGACCTCCATTCCTGCTACAAAAGAATCCTACCACCCTCCATTATTCTGAAAATGGAGATCCAATGTCAAATTAATAAATTACAGAGGTATAATTCTCTTTGTGCTGGACAAACTTATGCCCAAATGATACTGAGCTTTGAAAAATGAGTACATTATTTGTAAAACTGCTTAAAAAGTCATAAATAGCAGTGAGAAAATTAAATCAAATACAGTTTTGCTAAAGCTCACCACAGTTGTCCCAAATTATGATCTTATGAAAAGTGCCTTCAAAGAGTTAAAAGGTCATAAGAATACATGATTTCAGACTAAAAGTTCAAATTTATATAAATAAAATAAAATTATTCCAACCTAAATTGTATAAAAAGCTACCATGTATAGCTTGTATAAATGTATAAAGTATATATGTATATAAACGTATATATGTATTAAAAGTACAGAGATACAGCATCTATACTTCAGTTCATGTGGGAAATCTGGAGTTAACTATCAAGTTAATCCACTTAATTGAATCTCAATTTCAAAATACTCATTTTAGGTATGAACATTTCCATTTATCTGTTCATCATGGTATTAAAATGTGATAACAAAGATTAAAATGATCATTTTAGCACTATAAGACTAAATTATTATCAGCCTACTATCTATTAACAATTTGTAACTTCTTAAACTTTCATAGAAGACACAATTTTATTCAAATTAAGCACCTCTCAAGTCTAATTTTTACTTGCTGGATACAAGTTATCCTGACTTATAGTCTTTACTTTTTTTTATATTCAAGTAGATTCAAAATTCAGCCATAATAATTCAGGTCATGATCTTGGGGTCATGAGGTGGAGTTCTCCGGTGTGGAGCCCTACTGGGATTCTCTCTCCCTCTCCCTCTGCCCTACTCCCCCTACTCAGGCACAGTTGCACTCTTTCTCTCTAAAATAATAATAATAATAAGCCATAATAAAATATTACTTTGAATTTTCTTTCAAGAAGCTTGAAAAATATTTACCTTTCTGGATACTTACTTCTCTTTCTGTTTTCTCCTTTTCATACTCATACATTCTTTCTCTTAAAAGATTACATTCATTTATTAACTCTTTATTTCTTTCTTCCATGACAATACTTTGTTTTTCACTTTCAGTTTGAATTTTTTTAATAATATCCTGAAACTGGTCTTGGATATTAATTACTATCTTTTCTTTACTGGAAGCTTTGTTGTGAGCATCATCTAGTTGCTGTTGAAGCAACATATTTTCACTTTGTAGTTGAGATAATCTCTCCTTTAAGGATTCCTGCTTCCCAATATATTTACTCACTTTATCTTGTTCATTTTGATACATGAGTTCAATTTCCTTTTTCTGACACTGTGTTTGACCTAGGTCTCTTTGTACACATTCTAAAACCAAAGTCTTCTCTCTGAGAGCATCTCTTGTGTGATGGAGCTCAACTTCTAGAGTATTAAATTTACTTTCAGCTTTAGAAAGGTTCTGAGAAAGAAGCTCATTGTTATCTTTTAGGCTAGACACCTCGAAATTCAATTTGTCCTGTACACGAAACCATTCATCTTTTGCTCTCTGGAAAGCAAGTTCTAGGTCTCTTTTTGATGCCTGACTTTGATCATGATCCTGTATAGCAGCAGCTAGTCTGGCTTGGTACGATTCAACTCTTGCATCCAGTCTTTCTTTGTTTTGCTTTTCAGTTTCCAGTTTAGACATCAGCATTGTATTCTCATCGGTCAGATCATTAATCTGTTCACTATATTGGAATATTGTTTTTGTTAATGTTTCCTCTTTCAATTTTATGGCTTTTTGAAGACTGACATTCTTTTCTTTAACAATTTCAATGTCTTCACAATATTTCTTTTCCTTTTCCTGGTTCTGATTATTTATTGTTTCTATTTCCAGTCTTAGCATGGCAACTTGATCCTGCCACATGTGGTTTTCATGGCTACTAGAAATCTAAGTAAAGCAAAGGAGACTTTTAGTTGGAACACAATAAAATAACATTATCATGATTTTCTCTGAAAGTAAAGGATAACCCACATTTATACAACTAGGTTGCATTAAGTGGAAATCAAACGGCAAAAAAATAAAGTTGGGTCCAAACCTCAAACTCCTCAGAAGAATAAATTTCCATAGGTTCAAAAATTTAATTAAAGACAATAAATGCATGAAAGGAAGAAAGAAACCAAGAGAAAATTTTTAAGAACTCAGAATTGGAAAGGCTTTTCATTGATTTATAACAAACCCAGAAAGCCTGAGATAAAAGATTAATAAATCTCACTACACTAAAAGTTGAGTTTATAGTCTGACATCTAACACAGCTACCCCACCGTAAAATTCTTAGCTCTGCATATGTTTGGACAGATTAAATTTCCTAAAATTTTTTTCCTGACAATATTCCATAGAAATTCTACTTTTCTAAGATTTCTATAGTCAGTTATAAGAGTTAGATCTACTGATAACTGACAAATCTAGGCCCTGTACTAAAACACTTCTACATACATCAATAAACTCTTTTAGGCACCACAATTCTAGAATGGAGAGGTTAAAAATATTAAGTGAACTGCAGGACTTTCCGCAGGTCTTCTTACTCCACTACTAGTGCTCTTGCACCAAAGTGCAGCTCTTCTCTAGTGTAAATCAGAAACACAAAAGAAGCCTCAAATTTCACATAAAATATTAATGCTAAATAAGATGCAATTTATATAACTCTTTACAAAATCATGAGATTGTCACTGCAATAAATTTTATTTCCTCTTCATGATGTTTAAAGTGGTAATAAATACAAAATGGGGGAAATACACTGAGCTATTTTATTAGGAATAAAATACTCATCAATAAATTATCATTAGCATATGATTGTTTCAAAAGCGCTTTATAATGAAATAGGATATGACGTGGAGACTAACATCCAAAATAAAGTCTCTGAACAGGCTCCACTAACCTCTCTATTAACAGAGAGGTGATGAAATAACTGCCAAAAACTGAAACATATGTTATTAGTAGCAACACTTTTGAGCTTATGGTTATGGAAAATAATAAAAGCCTCTCCTTTGGATGAGGACATTATAAATGTCATTATTTGACTCTTCGAGACAAATGTGTTTAAATAAGAATATTACTTTATCCACCAGACCAAAAATGCCACATGCCACTGCCCCGGGTCCCCATCAAATATATATATACACGCTTCAAAAATCCTCTAAACTTTCCATGATCTACAGTGTTGGGCTTTTAAATATGTATGTGCGTGTGCAGACGTGCACATATATGGAGAAAAAAATAATTTCAGAAAATAAAATATACATACAAATATATACACATATGTACTTCAAAATAACTAAAGAAAATACCCCAGAACTCATTTTCTTATTATCCATTTCTATCTCCTTTTGTTTACAAAGGTGATTGTTTGGAATTCCATCTTGTAATATTCTGGCATCCTGTTCTTGAGAAAGTTGTTTCTTAGTATCCTTTTGCTCTTCCACAACCTAGAGACATATTTTCATTAGGATTTTGGATCACACCATTAAAAAAAAAAAGTCAAAAGTTTAAGAGAGCTTTAAAAAAATGTTCTAAAGAAGTAGCCTTTTCAAATACAAGCATTTTGGGGTGTCCGAGTGACTCAATTGGTTAAGCAAGTGCCTTCAGCTCAGGTCATGATCCTAAGGTCCTGGGATTGAGTCCCAGATAGGGCTCCCAGCTCAGCAGAGCCTACTTCTCCCTCTCCCTCTCCCTTTGCCTGCTGCTCTGCCTACTTGTGCTCTGTCAAATAAATTAATAAAATATTTAATACATACATACATACATACATACGAGGATTTTTATCCTGCATGAATAACTCAAATTTTAATTTAAATGACAGTTAAATTTATCATAGAGTAAAAAAAAAAAAAAACAGGTAGATACAGTACGTGAACTAAAATTTCTTTACAAAACATTTAACTAGCTCCATCATAGTCTTAAGGTGATTTAGCCTGTATTTTAAGATAAAAAAATATAAAACTGGGGGACCTGGGTTGCTCAGCTGGTGACATGTCCTACTCTTGGTTTTGCTCAGGTCATGATCTCAAGGTTGTAAGATCCAACCCAGAGTCAGGCTCCACAATCAGGCAGAGTCCGTTTAAGATTCTTTTCCCTCCCTCTTCTTCCCCTTCTACACCTTCCTCTATACATGCTCTCTCTCTAAAAATAAATGATATATTTTTTTAAAAAGCCAACATTCATATTTATCTCAATTGACCTTCCATCTTTTCATTCAGAAAATATACATACAGCATGTATGAGAAAACGAGAATTCCAATAAATTAATGATTTTAGCTATAAATATCATAGTTCCTATTAGGATAAAACTAAATTTTTTATCTATTTCAGACCTAAATAATATACATTAAATCAAAGGGCTATTATAAATAATATTGATGGAAATATGCAATTTTTATTAAAGATTTACCTTACTGAAATCATTTCTTATAGTCCTTAATTCCACATCTAGTGTTCTAAGATTATGTTCAAGTTGTCGTTTCATTTCAACTTCTTTATTATACTGCTCTTTCTTTTGTTTCAGTTCCTCCTGAATTTTTTCATATAATATTTTAGCAGTTCTTCTTTTTTCTTTTTCTTGGTTTAAGGCAAATCTGCAAATAAATGTGCTTATTTTAACATTTGTTTTGTAAGTTCATTTTAGGATCTGGTTCCACATATGTTGGTTTATTATCCAAATGAAATTTCTATGTTCTCAATTATTTTTCCTTTCTAGGGCTCATGTTTTTAATTTCTCACTTCAATCTCTTCCAAAATATATACATAGTTGAAAAGAAGCAGTGAAAAAGCATTAAGCCGCTTAGTACTAAGTTTTAGTCAGTAATAACTCTGGGAGATATTATAGGGAAAGGAATTTTGAAAATAATTCAAGAAAGTTAGAATTCAAAATTATCGTTTTTTCCTGCATAGTCATAAGTACCCCTCCATTAGAAGAGATACCTTAGTTACTATTTAAAAAGTGAAGTTGCTGTTTATAAAAAAAAAGTTTATAAATTCACTAGAAGTAAATTGCTACTTTACAAAACATCATAGGTACAGCAGTGTTAAGACAGCATGTGCAGATGTCATATACACAACATATACCTGCAGATAACTGTGATCCAGGACTAGGCTAGGGAGTCTAATATCTATTGCCCTATAATTTTTGTTTCTTCCTCGGCAATATTCTTAATTTATCATTGATTATTATTCACTTTATTTTTATTATTATCCACTTATTTTTAAGATTTTATTTATTTGACAGAGAGAGCACAAGGAGGTGGAGTGGCAGGCAGAAGGGAGGGAAAAGGAGGCTCCCTGCTGAGATCTAGACATGGGGCTCCATCCTGGGATCCTGGGATCCTGATCTGAGCCGAAGGCAGACAGTTAACCAACTGACCAACACAGCACCCCTATTATCCATTTTATAAATCATTTGAATATTCCTTTCATAGCAACACAGAATCTATATCAAGTAAACAATAAAGAGTAATATGTGCTTGCAGAATACACTTTTGATTTAATTTTATCAACGTATAAGAGAAATGCTGAAAAACTTAGCAGTAATCATTTCCTATTTTACTTTTAATCACTGCATATGTTTAAAACTAATACAGTTTTAAATTTTTTTCTGTTGTGAGAAAAATGACCATGTTAATACTTGTTGATGAACACATAATATAAACTTCCCTGAAAACAATTTAAAAATAGGATCAAAGACCTTCTTTAAAATTTTTTTTTTACTTTAAGTAAACAATATCATATTGAAGAATTTGTTCCAAATGAGTAACCAGAAATTTAGAAACAGATTTATATAAAAGCCGTTCCTTACAGCATTAATTAAGTATAGAAAAATGGAAAACAACCAAAATTCAATTTGTTAAATAATGAGGTTTCCAGATGGTGGATTTCTATATGGTCATTAAAATTATGATTTGGATTACTCATTAATTTATTAGAAGTATTCACTGTTAAGAACTTGCTGTATTGGGTGCCTGGGTGGCTCAGTGGGTTAAAGCCTCTGCTTTTGGTTCAGGTCATGATATAAGGGTCCTGGGATCGAGGCCCACATCGGGCTCTCTGCTCAGCAAGGAGCCTGCTTCCTCTGCCTGCCTCTCTGCCTACTTGTGATGATCTCTCTCTCTGTCAAATAAATACATAAAATCTTTAAAAAAAAAAAAAAAAGAACTTGCTGTATTTTTTTTGAAGAATCTCATACTTTACAATACTGAAGAAGTTGTCTTCCCTATAAAATCCCAGAAGTTAGCAATTACAAAACTTCTCCTACACATTGTAGTATAAAACTAAACAGTTCAATGGGTGCCTGGCCAGCTCAGTTGGTACAGCATGGGACTCTTGATCTCACGGCTGTGAGTTCAAGCTCCACACTGTGGAACCTATTTTTAAAAAAAGTAAATAGTTCAAGTATTTCATTAAAACCAAGATATCATACCTCAAAGAGGAGAGTTCTTGCTCCCATCTCACTTTTTGAAGCTCCAACTGCGATGCCATTTCTTTTGTTTCTGATAGCTGCTTTTGTAGTCCATTAACCTTATTTTCCAATTTTTTATTTTTTCTTTCAAGTTGTCCACAGTGATTTTTTTTAAGTTCTACTAATCTTTCATACGAAAGAATCGCATTCTGGATTTTCAATAGACTAATTGAATCTACATCAGAGTAAAAACAAAAACAATAAAATAACTAGGGCACCTGGGCTGCTCAGTTGGTTAAGCATCTGACTCTTGGTTTCAGCTCAGGTCATAATCTCAGAGTCATGGGATCAAGCCCTGCCTTGGACTCCATGCAGCATGGAATCGGCTTGAGATTCTTTCCCCATCTCTCCTTCCCCCTCTGTTCTCTCTCACCCTCAGCTCATGGTCTCTCTCAAATAAATTAAACCTTAAAAAAAAAAAAAGGAAATAAAATATATGAGTACTTTTTGCATATAAAGGACTGTATGTTTTTATATTCACTCATTCACATATTAAACAAATACATATTGAATGACTTCAATATAAAGATATTACTGGGGCACCTGGGTGGCTCAGTTAGTTAAGTGTCTGCCTTCAGCTCAGGTCATGATATCAGGGTCCTGAGATCAAGCCCCACATTGAGCTGCTACTTAGTGGGAAGTCTACTTCTCCCTCTGCCTCTGCCCCTCCCCCAGCTTATGCACTCTTTCTCTCTCAAATAAATAAAATTCTAAAAAAAACAAAAGGATATTACACTAAACTCTGCAGATTAAACAGATAAGATTACTGGCTTTTATTCAGCTTAAAGTCTAGTGAAGGAGAAAGACAAATAAAATGACAATTATAAATTCAGATAGTTCCTATAAGAAAACAGAGTTCTATGATCACATCATATAACTTGATCTACCCTGGGAAGAGAAGATTTCCCTGAGGAAGAGATAACTGTTCTGAGAAATGAAGGAGGAACCGGAACCAAGTAAGCCAAGGAGGAAGAAGAGCATTCAAGACAGTCTAGACCATGTGCCCAAGTTCTATTGCAATCTGCTTCTGACCAAGATTGGACTAACAGGTATTGATTTACCTTCCTACCTGAAACAAGCCAAACAAAAATAGATAAAATATACTTTAAAATTATTTTCAAGAAAAAGGACTTCAGGCATTGAAAGACAATGATCCCTGAAAACACAAGAAGTTAGCCTACCACATACCTGAGCTCACTGCCTTGGGACAATTTCCAGGCCACGACACAGTTGAAAAAACTGAGAGAGACTCCACCAGACTCTCTGAGGTGAGATGATGAAACTGGGAGTCTGGTGAAACCAAGATAGATAGAGATCAGAAATCAAAATATTGGAGGAGGAGAAAGCAGAGAGAAGAAAGAACCCTAGAGATCAGAAGAGTAATAACCAATGCATGCATGTAAGGAAATCTCCTGTGGCCAGGGGAAAGATCCATCTGAAAAGAGTAGAGGAAACACTGTCTGGTGCTCACATGGCACCAGGGATAGTATCTGTTCCCATTAGCCATGCTAGAAAAACTCATAACCCGCAGCACAATGAATAAAGTAGAAGGTCTTGCCTCAGCAATGGGGAATAACGAGCTCTAGGCTGAGCACTACTCTGGATTCACCTAACAATTCATATGAGCAGGACTGGAAAGGACCAAACTGTAATTAACTTAGCTATATCTCAAAAGAAAGCATAAAAAGGTGAAGTAGACGCATAGAAGCTATTTTTAAAAAAACCAAATAGCACTTACAGCGATGTAAATTATGTCAGACATGAAAAATACCTGGATAGGAATAAACACATATTAGACATCACAAAATAAAAGACTGAAATTTGACCTCAGAAAACTCGGAGAAAACTTCAGCTAATATACAATTCCCCCAAAGAGGTAGAGGAAAGAAACAAGAAAATATATTTGAAGAAAAAATGACCAGGGCACCTGGGTGGCTTTATCAGTGGGTGTCTGCCTTCAGCTCACTTCATGATCTCAGGGTCCTGGGATCAAGCCCTGTGTTGGACTACCTGTTTAGTGGGGAATCTGCATCTCCTCTCCTTCTGCCATCCCCGCCCCCCCACCATTGTACTCTCTCTCCTCTGTCTCAAATAAATGAATAAAATCTTAAAAAAAAAAAATTAACAAAAATCTTTCTAAACTTAATGAAAATTATAAACCCACAGATCCAGAAGGATCTGGCTAGGAGAGAAGAAATGAAAGTAAATTATTAGAATTTTTTTTTAAGATTTTATTTATTTATTTGACAGAGGGAGAGAAATCGCAAGTAGGCAGAGAGGCAGGCAGAGAGAGAGAGGAGGAAACAGGCTCCCCGCTGAGCAGAGAGCCGGACATAGGCTTCCTCAATCCCAAGACCCTGAGATCATGACCTGAGGCTTTAACTCACTGAGCCACGCAGCGCCCTAGAATTTTCTTAAATGACATACGATGTGTTATAACATTACTCAAAGGTGAACTGTGATGCTTAAGTCATATACTTTACCTTTTTTATTATATTATATATATATTATATTACTATTTTTTAAAAATTTTATTTTTGTGACAGAGAGAAACACAGCTAGAGATGGAACAGAAGCAGGGGGAGTGAGAGAGGGCGAAGCAGGCTCCCTGCCGAGCAGGACTCTGGGATCATAACCTAAGCCTAAGGCAGAAGAAGCTTAACAACTGAGCCACCCAAGTGCCCTGGTATACCTTAAACCCTTACCACCAAAACAGCCAAAACTAAAGAGTTATAGCTAATAAGTAAAATACATACATACACATACACACATACATAAGACCTAATCACAAAAATTACTTGATTAATCTAAAAGAAAGCAGAAAAAGAAAAGAATGGGAACAAAAAAGAGAAAGGACAAATGGAAGTCAAACATGATGACAGATTCAAATCAACTACATCAATAATCACATTAAATTAAAATGGTCTAAAAGCCTCAATTAAAAATCAGACTGTCAAAATAGATTAAAATAAAAAAGACCCAACTATTAAAAAGATGCACTTTAAATGTAAAAACAAGTGTGTTAAAATGCCAGAAATATGATAGCCCACACTAACACCTGACAAAAGGTTGAGCCTGAGTGGCTATATTAATACCAGACAAGATTTCAAAGCAAACAACATAGCAATAAATAAGGTCACTTTATAATGATAAAAGGGTCAAATAAAAGAAGCATAACAAACCTAAATGTTTATGCATCCATTTATAGGTTCAAAATAAATAGGTTCAAAATAATAGTTCAAAAGCGGTTCAAAATAATAGGTTCAAAATAAAGCAAAGGACTGATAGAATTGCAGAGAAACAGGCAAATTCACAATTATAGTCTGAGATTTCAACAGGCAGAAAATCACCAAGGATATAATAGACTTGAACACCACCATTCTTCTCAAGCATCCATGGAACACTCACCAAAAAAGACTCTATTTTGGGTCATAAAAAATATTGTAATAAAAGTAGTAAGTCAAAAGGACTTAAGTCTTTATAGTGTGTTCTATGACCAGAAAGAAATCAAATCAGAAATCAAGAATAAAAACATCTCTGGAAAAAAACTTTTTTTTTTTTTCAAACTAATTAACACACATCTAAATAAACCCTGGGTCAGGGTACCTGGGTGGTTCAGTCGCTAAGTGTCTGCCTTCAGCTCCGGTCATAATCTCAGGGTCCTGGGATCAAGACCCACATTGGGCTCCTTGCTTAGAGGAAGAGTCTGTTTCCCCCCAGCTCATACACACACACACACACACACACACACACACACACACACACACACACACACACACACTCTTTCTCTCTCTCAAATAAATAAAAACTTTAAATAACCTCTGGGTCAAAGAAGTAATGAAAAAAGAAATTAGAAAGTATTCTGAACTGAACAAAAATGAACACAAAACATACTAGAATATCTGGAATCCTGCTACAGCAGCACTCATATGAACATTTATAGCACAGAATGTATATATTAAAAAAGAAGAAATGTCTTAAACTGATGATCTTTGGCTCCACCTTAAGAAATTAGTAAAATAGTAGTTAAAAAAAAGTTTGATAACCTTTGATTGTGTAGAAATATCTGACAGAATTTTTAAAAAGCTACTAAAACTAATAAATAAATTTACCAAGTTTAGAGGATACAAATCCTTATTAAAAATCAACTGCATTTCTATATATTAGCAATAATAAAAAATTAAAATTTAAAAACTAAAAATTAATTTTAGTTAATTAAGAAATTAAAATTGCTTTGAAAAATAAAAAATATCACAGGTAATATCATAAAAGGTAGAAAAACCTATATAATAAAAACTATAAAACATTACCAAGAAAACTTAAAAAGACATATAAATGGAGAGATATACTCTCTTCAGGGTTCAAAAATTCAGTATTGTTAAAATTAATTGATAGAATCAACATAATTCAAACCTAAATTTCCAGACAACCACCAGAGTTTTGTTTTTTTTTTAAGAAAATGGCAAGCTGAGGGTGCCTAGGTGGCTCAGTGGGTTAAAGCCTCTGCTTTCAGCTCGGGTCATGATCTCAGGGTCCTGGGATCGAGGCCCACATCAGGCTCTCTGATCAGCAGGGAGCCTGCTTCCTCCTCCCTCTCTGCCTGCCTCTCTGCCTACTTATGATCTCTCTGTCTGAAAATAAACAAATAAAATCTTTTAAAAAAAAAAAGAAAATGATAAGCTGATTGTAAAATTTATGTGGAAAAAATAAATAAAATAAATAAAATTCATGTGGAAACAAAAAGGATCTAGAATAGCAAAACATAAATCCTGAAAAAGAGCAAAAGTGGAGGACTGACCCTACCTGATTTCAAAAATTACTATAAGCTGGTAGTAATTAAAACAACATGATATTGGTATAAAGAAGGCCAAAGGGATCAATGGGACAAAGAGAATTCATAAATAAACCCACACATATATGGTCAAATAATCCTGAGAAAGACACAATGGCATGAAGTGGAGAAAATCTGGCCTTTTCAACAAACAGTGCTAGAAAAACTGGATACCCATATGCAAACAGAATGAACCTGGATCCATACCCTGCATCATAAATAAAAACAAACACAAAATGGGGGTGCCTGGGTGGCTCATCAGTTAAGCATCTGCCTTTGACCAGGACCAGGTCATGATCCCAGGGTCCTGGGATGGAGCCCCATGTCCAGCTCACTGTTCAGCAGGGAGCTGCTTCTCCCTCTCCCACAGGCTGCCATTCCCCTTGCTCATGCTTTCGCTATCAAATAAATAAGTAAAATCTTAAAAAAAAAAAAATACAAAATGGATCTCATGAATTACAGATCTAAATGTAAGACCTAAAAGTATAAAACTTTGTTTTCAACTACAAAACTTCTAAAAGAAAGCATGAGAGAAAACCTGACCTTATGCTAGGCAAAGATTTCTTAGACAGGAACACCAAAAGCAAAAATCCATAGAAGAACAAATAGATAAACTGGACTTGATCAAAAAGAAAAACTGTTCTTCAAAAGACGCTATTGAGGGAATGAAAAGTCACAAACTGGGAGACAATCTTTACAAAAAAATATAGGTGATAAAGGAACTAAATCTAGAATATACAAAGAATTCTCAAAACTCAACAAATAAGAAAACCTAAT
>PITA01022808.1:0-29595 GCA_004023965.1 Spilogale gracilis | reverse complement strand
CCGGGGCCGGGGGCCGGGGCCCGCCGGGGCGGAGGTCCGGGTGGCTGCGCGAGCGCCGGGGCCTGGGCCGGGGCCGGGGCCGGGGCCCGGGAGGCTGTGCGTGTGCTGGGGCCGGGGGCCGGGGGCCGGGGCCTGCAGGGGCGGAGGCCCGGGTGGCTGCGCGCGCGCCGGGGCAGCACCAGCGGGGGGGAGGGAGTCCGGGCAGCGGGAAAAGAAAGAAAATAAAAGATTTTAAAAAGTCTTGCCTTGCCCCGGTCTTAGCTGTGTTTAGCTTCTTTCTAGCCCCAATTCAGGCCGTAATCTGCTGTTATTCCTCACTCACAGAGCACTTTCCTTTTCAGGTATTTGTTTT
This sequence comes from Spilogale gracilis, assembly GCA_004023965.1. Classification (NCBI taxonomy): domain Eukaryota; kingdom Metazoa; phylum Chordata; class Mammalia; order Carnivora; family Mephitidae; genus Spilogale; species Spilogale gracilis. The sequence continues at coordinate 29,243 of PITA01022808.1, read as the reverse complement.
CAATGGTTCAGCTCTGCGGGCTTCCTCCCCCACTCCCCTGTCTCTGGGGGCAAGCCTCCAGACCCTCCAATTTGTTTCTACCTTTTTGCCGATGTTCTTTGTTTCTCGTGGCGGTCCAGAAGTGGGAAATACCACATTTCAGGCTGGTTTCATGGGTGTTCACGGTGGTCTTGTAGTGGTTTTTTTGTTGGAATTCAGCTCTCTTCAGGGAACTCCCTGAAATGCGGTCACCCGGCCTTCCGCCATCTTGACCCTCCCCTACTTAAATTTTTTTTCCAGTGTTCCAGGATTCATTCCCCATTCCACACACCCAGTGCTCCATGCAATCGGTGCCCCCAGTGCCCAATGGTGGATAATCTTTTTAATGTACTGTTGATTCTTTTAGCTAGGATCTTGGTAAGAATCTTGGCTTCCATGTTTATCAGGAATATTGGACTGAAATTCTCCTTTTTGATGGGGTCCTTGTCTGGTTTGGGGAATCAAGTAATACTGGCTTAATAGAAAGGGTCTGGAAGTTTTCCTTCTGTTTCTATTTTTTGAAACAGCTTCAGGAGAATAGCTATTATTTCTTCTTTGAATGTTTGGTAGAATTCCCCACAGAGGGCGCCTGGGTGGCTCTGTTGGTTAAGCAACTGCCTTTGGCTCAGGTCATGATCCTGGAGACCCAGGATCGAGTCCCACATCGGGCTTCCTGCTTGGCGGGAAGCCTGCTTCTCCCTCTCTCACTCCCCCTGCTTGTGTTCCCTCTTGGGCTGTGTTTCTCTCTGTCAAATAAATAAAATCTCTAAAAAAAAAAAAAAAAAAGAATTCCCCACAGAATATGTCAGGTCCTGGACTCTTGTTTCTTGGGAGGCTTTTGATCATTGCTTCAATCTCATTACTAGATATTCGTCTATTCAGGTTGGCAATTTCATCCTGTTTCAGTCTTGGAAGTTTATAGGTTTCCAGGAATGCATCCATATCTTCTAGGGTGTTAAACTTATTGGCATGTAACTATTGATAGTAATTTCTGATGATTGTTTCTATTTCCTTGTTGTTAGTCTTGATCTCTCCCCTTTAATAATTTTATTAATTTGGGTCTTCTCTTGGATTAGTTTGGCCAATGGTTTATCGATCTTATTAATTCTTTCAAAGAACCAGTTTCTAGTTTCGTTGATATGTTCTACTGTATCTCTAGTTTCTAATTTGTTGATCTCTGCTCTATTCTTAACTATTTCCTGTCTTGTGCGTGGGGATGGCTTAATTTGTTGTTGATTTTCCAGTTCTTTAAGGTGTAAAGAAAGTTGGTTTATTTGGGATTTTTCAGGTTTATTTTTAGAGAGGCTTGGAGGCTATATATTTCCCCCTAGGATCTCCTTTGCTGTATCACATAGGTTTTGGATCATTGTACCTTCATTCTCATTGATTTCCATGAAATACTTAAGGTCTTCTTTGATTTCCTGGTTGATCCAACATGCTTGAGCAGGATAGTCTTTAGCTTCAAAGTGTCTGAATTCCCTTGTGAACTTTTTGTTGTGGTTGAGTTCCAGTTTTAAGGTATTATGGCCAGAGAATATGCAGGGAATAATCTCAGTCTTTTGCTATTGGTTGAGCCCTGATTTGTGACTTATGTGGTCTGTTCTGGAGAAATTTCCAGGTGCACTTTAGAAGAATGAGTATTCCGTTGTTTTAGGGTAAAATGTTCTGAATATATCTATGAAATCTATCTGGTCCAACGTGTCATTCAAAGCCCTTGTTTCTTGTTGATTTTCTGTTTAGATGATCTGTCCATTGCTGAGAGTGGCATGTTAAGATCTCCTACAATTAATGTATTCATATGAATATGACTCTTTATTTGCTTAAGAGTTGGCTTATGTAGTTGGCTGCTCCCATGCTGAGGGCATAAATATTTACAATTGTTAGATCTTCTTGGGGTACAGACCCTTTAAGAATGATGTAGTATCCTTAGGTATCTCTGACTATAGGCTTTAGATTCAAAACTAATTTGTCTAATATGAGAATCTCTACCCCAGTTTTCTTTTGAGGTCCACTGGCATGAAAGATGGCTCTCCATCTCCTCACTTTCAGTCTGGATGTATCTTTAAATTCAAAACATGCCTCTTGTAGACAGCATATGGACAGGTCCGATCATTTTATCCAGTCTGCAACCCTGTGCCATTTTATGGGAGGACTTAGGCCATTCACATTGAGAGTGATTATTGAAAGATATATCTTTATTCACATCATGTTGCCTGTGAAGTTGTTGTTTCTACAGATTGCTTCTGTAAATTTCTGTTCTGTGTCACTCTTGGGTTCTTTCCTCTTTTATAGAACCCCCATTAATATTTCTTGTAGTACTGGCTTGGTGGTCACATAATCTTTTAGCCCTTGCTGGTGCTGGAAGCTTTTTATGTCTCCTTCCATTTTGAAAGTCAACCTTGCTGGGTATATTATCCTTGGCTGCATATTTTTTTCTTTTCATTTCCTGAATATGTCTTGCCAGTCCCTTCTGGCTTGCCAGGTTTCTGTGGACAGGTCTGATGTTATTCTGATGGTCCTCCCTCTGTATGTAAGGGATCTCTTCCCCCTAGCTGCCCTTAAGATATATTCTTTGAATTTCTGATTTGCGAATTTCACAGTTAGGTCACTGGAGGGTTTTCTAGTCTTGTTGTTCTTAGGAGGTGTCCTCTCTGTCTCTAGGACATGAACACTTGTTTCAGTCCCCAGATTAGGGAAATTTTCATCCAGGATTTTTTTCAACTGTATCTTCTAGCCTTCTCTCTCTCTCAACGCCCTCAGGGATCCCAATAATTCTTATATTGGAGCATCTCGTGGCATCATTTATTTCCCTAATTCTGTTTTCATGGGATTTTCGCTGTTTGTTCCAAGACTTCTCCTGCTCCTCCTTATCAATCAATTTGTCTTCTAGATCATTAACTCCATCTTCTGCTTCACTTACCTTAGCTGTTAAGAGTATTTAGATTAGATTGGATCTCATTGATAGCATTTTTAACCTCTGCCAGGTTGGCTTTCATTTCCGCCCTTAGAGCTTCTATCTTGCCCTTAATGGTCTTTTCCAACTTAGCCATTGCTTGGAGACTGATACCCTGAATTCCATTTCTGTCATGTTGTTTATGTCCATATCCAGTAGTTCTGTGACAGGGGTTGCAGTTTCTGGGTTTTTCTTCTGTTGGGTGTTCCTCCTCCAAGTCATATTGGTGAAGGGTGGTTGGGGGGATGTATATCTGAATATATCAACCACGATCCAGGTGAGTTGCCTGTTGGGAGGGTTTCAGAGCAATCAGGAGTCACCACTGAAAAGGAAGAAGAAAGAAAAAAGAGAGAGAAAAAGAGAAAGAAAGAAAAAAAAACCTGGCCAAAATGGGCCCCAATGGCAGGATTTATATGGCACAAAAATAAAAAAGAATAAACAGAAAGACCATCAAAAGTACAAGAAAGGGAAAAAAAGCAAAAAGCAAAACCCAGCCCAAATGACCCCCAGGAATATTTATATAGTACGTAGGCAAAAATAAACCCACAGAATCACTGACAGAAGAGTAAGACGGGAAGGTGAGTACAAGCCCTCGTTATGGGCGAGGAAGGTATCTCAGTTCCATCAGGGTGTATCTTGTTATTATTGTTAGAGGACTCCATTTTCTAGAGATATAGGGAAATTGAAACTGGTTTATATATAGGGGTAGTATTGAACAGGAATGAAGGAGTACCTTGAAGCTTAAATCTACATGTATATTTAAAAAAAGGAAAAAATAAAGAAACAAAAACAGGTATATGTAAGCAAAAAAGTTCAAGTTAAAAAGTTATTACAGAAAGTATTAAATATCAAGTTGTAATAATAAGAGGGTTAAAAATAAAAGATCAAGAATCGTGAGAATGAATTTAAAATTAAAAAAATTAAAATGAAAAGAAGTTAAAAAATAAAATGAAAAGCTGTATCTATAAAATATACAAGTTTTGGGGTAGTACCGGGAGCTTAATATATTGTTTTTTTCCCCAATGTTGGGGTTTTACACAGTTTTATGGAGACCCTTTGGTGGTTGTACTCTTGTCTTCTGGCTTGTCTTCTGGGGGAGGGGTCTGCCGCCTTGTTTTTCAGTCAATCTGGCTTGTGCTGAGTCTCGCCGCTGCTATCAAGGGGCTGGGCTCTATGGAAACCAGTTTTTCAGGCTTTTGTTCTCTGAAGGTTTTTGTTATTTTGCGGCTTTTTGCAGCTTTTTGGAGAGTTACAGCAAAGTAAGCTGTCAGCACCCAGACCTCCGTCTCAGAGAGAAGCCTCAGTATCTCCACTCTGGATGGTCCGGGACACACACAGACTCCCCCTCTGCACTCTCCCCTGCATCCCGCAACCTCTCACAGGTAGCGCACACACCCACTCACTAGCCAGAATGGTGCCCAAGGCCCCCACTTTTCCCTTCCTTCCTGTCCCACAGAAACTGAGTGATATCAGTTTGTGCAAGCTTTTGGCTGTCCGGATGCTCTCTGGAGCCCACACCATACTGCGTGCACTAGGACCCGATGGTCCCGCACATTGCGTGGAAGGCTACAAGAAGAGTGACCTCTGGGGCAGGTTGCGCGTGCCCAGCCCAAGCGGTGGTGCAAGCATGGTTTCAGGGACTTTCCCCTCTTCCGGGTTTACTCAGTCACCAGCGAGCGCCTTCTACTGCCTGACCAGGACTGCAGTTTTATGTGCCTGCCAGTGGCCATTAGATTCCCATAGTTGTCTCTTAAGACCTTTTGCTTTTGAGTGTTTTTAACCAGACTGCAGGTTGAAGCACAGGGCACTTTCGTTTTGGGGTATTACTTTCCAATGGGTCACTTCTGGTGGCTCCCTCCCCCTTCTGTTTCTCCTCCGAAATCAGTCTGAGCGCTCCCACTCTGCTTTACCTCTCTGCTGATGCTCTTCTGCCCCTTTTATGGTAATGGTAATGATAATCATACTCATCTTTGGAACCAGAAGAAACAAGGTTTCTTGCAGTTTTGTTGCATTTATTTCTGCTTTTTATCTCTTTAAAAAAAATTTCCGTTCTGATCCAGTATCTCCTCAGTCCATGGATGCTCTGTTGATCCATGTGTAACACAGAATGCCCCACTCCTTTTAATTATATCAAGATTTATACCAAAGCTCTCCGATTGCTCTAGTAAGTGCTAATCTTTCTTTCACTTCTACTAGCTTCTGATTATATCCAATGAGGATCTGTTGCTAACATAAAAAAAGTACATCATGCAAAGTCTGGAAAGTCATCCTTATTTTAAGTTCTTCATTACTCATGTTACAATGAGCACAGAATGAACTCAATTTACTAATACATGAGTCATCAAAAGTAGCACCATAAAAAAAGTTTAAATGCAGGAGTACAGCACCAAAATTCTTCAAAAATCTGAAGATTCCATTATAAAACAAATAATTTGTTAATTTGTCTATTTTAAAAACAAAAGCTTCCAAATACTGAAACTGTCACTCTTTTTTCACAATCCCTTTTACTACAGAGATTGGGTAAATAGATGATTTAAATACCTTCTAAGCAGCATAATTCATTTTATTAGTAGTGTTAAGAACACACAAGTAGTGCAGACCACTGTGGAAAACAGTATGGAGATTCACCAAAAAGTTAAAAATAGAATTACTTTGCCATCTGGCAATCTCACAACTGGCTATTTACACAAGGAATATAAACACACTAATTCAAAGGGATATATACACCCCTATGATTACAACAGTATTATTTACAACAGCCAAGATATGGAAGCAGCCCAAGCATCCATCAACTGACAAATAAAAAAGATGTGGTGTGTGTGTGTATATATATATATACATACATATATATATACACACAATGGTGTGTTTTTCAGCCATAAAAAATGAAATCTTGCCATTTGCAACGAGATGGACAGAGCTAGAAAGTATAGTCGTAAGTGAAATGAATCAGACAAAGACAAATACCCACATCATTCCAGTCATATGGAATTTAAGAAACAAAACAAGAGAAAAAATAAAAAAGAGAGAGACAAAGTAAGAAATAGACTCTTAATTACACAGTACAAACTGATGGGAGGGGGTGGGGAAATGGGTTAAATAGGTGATAGGGATTAAGAAGTACACTTGCTGTGATAAGCACAGGGCGATGTATGAGAAGCACTGAATATTGTACACCTGAAACTAATATAACACTGCGTTAACTAACTGGAATTAAATTTTTTTTAAAAAGAGTAAGGAATAATAAAATAAAATAAATTATTAATAAAAGAATATGGATAATTAAATAAATGGAGGATTTATCAAGAAGCTACAGGACACTCTAGGATCTTTCTAAAGTAAGTATAGAGAAGGGGAAATGTTAACCTCAAAACACACACACACACACACAAATTGCTTTTAAGTGCTAAATCTAATTTACCAATTTATTTATAAGGCTGGATTATATAAAAAATAACCTCAACCAATAGTATTTTAAATAAAGAACTAAAATTTTTAGGTTGATAACTTTTTTCTTCTTTTGAAAATCATGAAATTTTTTATTCATTTTAAGCCCAAGAGACTCATCCATATTACCATGGTCAATTCATTAAGGTTTTGTATTAGAAAACCTATAGTTATATAAGTCAATCAACATATTCTGGAAGATAATAATCTTGAGAGTGTGTGTGTGTGTGTGTGTGTGTGTGTGTTCTATTCAAGCACAATCATGTATAAGAATTTCCATTTACTTGTTATTAATTCTTACCCCTTCTTTTGGGTCTGTGTGGAGTCCCCCTCCTGCATGACCATGCCAACAGGTCCTTTTTTCGATCAGTGGACAGGCCTGGAGACCCTAGTTGAAGATGACACCAAGTCGTCCATCAGCTATTACAGAATTTCACATCTTTAAAACTCTGACTTGGATAGCTTTATCTAATGTCCAAATGTGAAATACAAATTCACAGGCATAGCTCCTAGCTTAGCATAACAAAGCAAAACACCTTCATGATTAGCTTACACAAAAAAATGTTGAAATATAACTAATACTCATATAGAAGTTATTTTATCTAAATAGCTTCTGAAATGTTTGAAAACTTATATTACATTTCTACTTGATTTATACCAGCTTTCTTACTGTCATTTGCTATTAGAGTATTATGTAATCACTCTACCACTGACAAGCAAACTATATCATACGGTTAACTAATTACATTTTTTTGCTTTATTGTTCATTTTACACAGCTGATTCTTTTCCTTATTTTTGCTCGTGTATGTCTGTGTGTATGAGTACTTTTAATACTTCTTGTCTGTCATATGCTATAGTAATATGCATGCATGTTCTGTCTTTCTTATTACATGGTAAATTTCTTGGAATTAAAGACAGTCTCTTTTATCCTTGTATAAAGGAATATACCTATACCTATACAACAATGTCTTGCACATGGGCAGAGTAGATTACAATGCTTAATGAATTAGCTTATAGAACAGAACCAACTACAAACCTTCCAACCAACCAGCCTTGAAAATATGCAAACATCTTGCCTACTTTTAAAAAAGGTCTTAAGACTGATTCTTAGGCTAGATAAATATAAAAGTTTTACTGGATAACATGTAATAGTCATTTGAGAAAATAAAATAGTTAATATTTTAATAATAACAGTAAAGATAGGGCTCAAAATTTAAGCTTGCTAATATTTAAAGGTTTTCCTCAATTAAAACATACTTAATGAAAGAAATGTATATAGTAATGGTTCTTCAGCAGCCGTAATAATAGTTAATGGATTAATGAAGGGCAGGCTCTTTACAAACACAAATGTATTATCAATACCAAATCATAATAGCATGAGCTTTGGGCCAAAGCCATGAAAATGGAATTACAAAAGGCAAAAGTGCCTTCTTATTCACACCAGTTGAGAAAAAAAATAATTGCCATAAATGGGTTACTAATTCTTGGATCAACAATCCTAAAGCATTTTTAAAGGGAAAATATCAAAATATAAGTTTTAATCTAACAATATCTTTTTGCAACATTTTTTTTCTATTAGACTAAGCAACAAATTATATGAAGGGGTCTGATGAATACACACAAGATGATGAGGTCTTTGACAAAGTAAAAGACTGAAATGTAATTCACTTTTACAGCCTCTACCTAAATTAGAACAATGCCTTGTACCTTATAATGGCAAATAATTGTTAATCAAAAAGAAATAATAAAGGAAGTACTCAGGGTTTAGGTTGTCTTCTAATTTCCTAGCCCTTTTCTATCTTGGAGAACTGCCTGTATACTTTTAGAGCACTGACAAATTTTAAATTGTCTTTCACTTAGATTAACAATGAAATAAACTAAGTATCAGGCTCTAATAAGCTTTGAGTCCCTTGATACTCTGCCATCTGAACATCTTCTAAGGTAAAGGAACTTCACTCACTTGAAAGCTTACAGTAGGCATTCCATATATCACATACAAATTACTGGGAAAAATTTAAGTGTCAACAAGATGCCATTACATTTATAAAAGCATTCTAAAAATGTTGCTGTAGCTGGCACTGATCTCAAGAGTCTGACAGAGTTCTCCAGGTGTAGAAAAATAATCAAGATAGATATCCCTATTTCTACTAGCATGAATATAATTTCTTTTTCATCTTTCAGTACTTAGAAAAAGCAAAGTGTTTAGAAAGAAATGAGAAACATAAAATATGTAGTATAAATTTGAAAATTCTCAAATGGTTCACAAGTTTTTTGAGATATATGTAGAAGTATCTGCTTAATCTTACCCTGGGAACATCTAATATCTGTCTTGAGTTGCCTTTTCCCACTCTCTGCCATGTAGTATGTCTTAATGACTCTGGGATCTGTGGAAGAGAAAAAAAGAAGGAAAAATTTTCAGAGTAAACAATTAATATTAAAAGATTTCTTCTATTCTCCTGTATACAACTGTTAAGTCCATTGGGCCTAAAACGTCATTGAAAGCAACTATTTCCTTCCTGACCTTCTAACTGGTTGATCTATTGACTGATGTAAGTGGGGTGCTAATGTTCTCTACTATTACTGCATTACTACCAATTTCTTCCTTTATGTCTTTTAATAGTTGCTTTATATATTTAGGTGCTTCCATGTCAGGTGTGTAGATATTTATAATTATAATATTCTCAATCTGAACTGTGCCCTTTATCATTATATGTAGTGTTCTACTTTGTATCTTGTTACACTCTTTGTTTAAAGTATATTTTTGTCTGATGTAAGTACAGTTACTCCAGCTTTCCTTTCACTTCATTTGCATGATAACTGTTTTTCCAGACCTTCACTATCAATCCACCTATGTCTTTAGGTCTGAATGGAATCTCTCATAGGAAGCATACAAATGGGTCTTGCAATTTTGTCAAGTCAGTCTATGTCTTTTAATTGGAGCATCCAGTCCATTTACAGTTAATAAATTGACAGGTATGTACTTATTGCCATTTTATTCCTTGCTTTACAATTGTTTTTGTAGTTCTTCTCTCTTCTCTTCTTGCTCTCTTCCCTTGTGCTTTGATGCAATTCTTTAGTGTTATGTTTCGATTCTTTTCTTTTTATTTTTTGTGTATCTACTACAGGTTTGGGAATTATGGTTACCATTAGGTTCATATGTAACATCTAAGGTGTTGAGCAGTCTATATTCAGTTAGTGGTCACTTAAGATCAAACCCATTCTGAAGATACTCAATTTTTACCATCTCTACATTTTATGTAAATGATGTCATACTTTACATCATTTTATCAATCCTTTGACTGGTTTTTGAATATATAACTGACTTGAATGTTTTTGTACGTAACGTCCATACTGGTTTTATAAGTTATTAACCTACTATTTCTATTTTATGTTTCCATTTGGTTGTGAATTTTTTCCTTTCATAATTTGCTTTCTCTTCATTATGACCTTCTCTTTCCACTGAAAAAGTTCTCTTTAATTTTTCATGAAGGCCAGTGTAAGGGTTATGAACCCTGTTAATTTTTATTTATCTGGGAACCACCTTATCTATTCTGAATGATAACCTTGCTGGGTAAAGTATTCTTGGTTGTAGATTTTTTCCTTTCAGCACTTTAAATATATTATGCTACTATCTTATTAACTGCAATGCTTCCAATGAAAAATCAGGTGATAGCCTTATGGGGTTTCACACATGATATACATAAATATATATAAAACTCCATCCAAAAATTGTACAATACACATTCTTTTTAAGTGCACATGGAATATTTTCCAGGACAGACCACATGCTAGGCCACAAAACAAGTCTCAACAAATTCTAAAAGATTGAAAAGTCCTCATTGTGCATGTTTTCTGACCACAATGGTATGAAACGAGGAATAAAAGAACATTTTGAAAAGAACACAAAGAGGCTAAATAACATGCTACTAAACAAGGAATGGGTCAACCAAGAAATCAAAGACAAAAATCACAAAAATACATGGAGATAAGGAAAAATGAATACACAGGAGTATAAAATCTTTGAGATGCAGAAAAACTGTGCTAAGAGGAAAGCTTATAGCCATTGAGGTCGACTTCAAGAAACAAGAAAAATCTGGGGGAAGGGGAACAAGATGGCAGAGAAGTAGGAGATCTTGTTTCAACTGGTCCCATGAAGTGAGCCAAATATTTACCAGAACACTTAGAATACCCATGAAATCAGCCTGAGATGTAAGATTACACACGTCTGGATCTTTATGGGGATAAAAGATCATCAGCAGAGAGGTAAAGCGGAGTGGAATTGTTTGGAAAGATATTGGATGATAAACAGAAGCGGGAAGGAGCCACCAGAAGCAACCCACTGGAAAGTAATATTCCAATATGAAAGAACCCTGTGCTTGGGGACCAGCATCAACTTGAAATCTTGTTAAAAGCACTCAAAAAAAAAGGGTCTTCAGGGGCAAGTGGAGGAATAGGGAGGCCAGGGACATGGACCTAAGCTAGCAGTCCCAAGACGAATAAAGCCAGTGCCCACCTGCACCTGAATGAACCCGGCAGAGACTCCAGTCTGTGGCCCCTGAGCCCACAGATTGTCCCAGCTTCCACCACCACTCCGGCTAGGTGCACCCCCACCTGTGCCTGAGAGACGGGTGCAAGTTCTTGCCACAGGCCCCTCGGCATGCAGCCTTCTGAGCAACCTGCATATTCAGCCAGTCTTAGTGCACCCAGTGTGGGTGTGGGCACCAGACAGCACTCCCGGCAATGGCAGGCTCACTCAAACCAATATTACTTGCAGTTTCTGTGGCACGGGGGTGCAGAGACAAGAAGGGTCTTCGGGAGACCACTGTGGTAGTGAATGGGGAAGCGCACCAGTGTGAGAGATAGCAGTGTTCAGAGGAGTTTGCAGAGGGGGAGTCTGTATGTTCTGGACCATTCACAAGGGAGCAGACAGAGGCTTCACTCTGACACAGAGGTCTGGGTGAGGACAGCTTACATTCCTCTCACTCTCCTGAAAAGCCACAAAACACCACCAAAGAATAAAAGCCTCCAGAGAATAAAAGCCTGAAAAACTGGTTTCCACAGAGCCCAGCCCCTTCAAAGAGGGCGGGACAACTGAACCCAAGTAGGACTGAAAAACAATATGGCAGGCCCCTCCTCCAAAAGGCAAGACAAACAAACAAGAGAACCTCCAACGGATCTCCATAAAAGTGTAAAACCCGAACATCAGGGAAAAGCAATATATTAAGCTACTTGTACTGCCCCCAAACCTGTATATTTTATAGAAACAGCTTTTCTTTTCATTTTTTTTTACATTTTAAATTCGTTCTCATGATTCTTGTTCTTTTATTTTTTCGCCTTATTATTACAACTTCATGTTTAATACAACATTCCATAATAACTTTTTAACTTGAACTTTCTTCATATGTATACCTGTTTCTTTTTTTAAAAATATATGCAGAGATAAAAACTAAAAGGTAATCATTTTTTTCCTATTCAATACTACCCCTATATGTAAACCAGTTTTAATTTCCCTATATCTCTGGAAAGTTGAGTACTTTAACAAAGATAACAAGATACACATAGGAAGAACAGAAATACTGTCTTCACCCTCATCGAGAGATTGTATCCAACTTACCATCTTATTCTTCTGTCAGTGATTCTGTGGATTTCTTTTTGCATTTGTACTATGTAAATATTATTCTTGGGGTCGTTTGAGCTGGGTTTTGCTTTTTGCTTTTTCCCCCTTTCTTGTACTTTTGACGGGCTTTTTGTTAATTCTTTTTTCATTTTGTGCCACACAAATCCTACCATTGGGGCCAATTTTGGCCAGGTTTTTTCTTGCTTTCTTTCACTTTTTCTCTTTCTTCTTCCTTTTTGGTGGTGACTTCTGATTGCTCTGAAACCTTCCCACAGGCAACTTGCTTGGACCGTGGTTGATTTATTCAGCTATACATCCCCTCAACTACCCCTCACCAGCATGACTTGGAGGAGGAACACCGAACAGAAGAAAAGCTCAGAGACTGCAACCCCTGTCACAGAACAATTGGATATGAACATAAACAATATGACAGAAATGGAATTCAGGATAGCAATCATCCAAGCAATGGCTAAGTTTATTGTTAATATTATATACTCACAGTGGAAAGAATATTTTTATAAGTAATTAGTTACACCTTAACATATTGGTTAAGAGTTTTCAGTCACTGTGTTTTATCCTTAACAGCTAAGGTAAGTGGTAACGTACCCAGCAAGGCTATCCTGATCAAAATTGCACCAACATTTTTCAAAGTGCTAGAACAAACTATCATAAAATTTGTATGGAACCAGAAAAGACCCCAAATTGCTAAGGAAATGTTGGAAAAGAAAAACAAAGCTGGGGGCATTACATTGCCTGATTTCAAGCTTTATTACAAAGCTGTGATCACCAAGACAGTATAGTATTGGCACAAAAACAAACACACCGACCAATGCAACAGAGTAGAGAGTCCAGATATGGACCCACAACTCTATGGCTAAATCATCTTTGACAAAGCAGGAAAAAAAATCCAATGGAAAAAGGACAGTCTCTTCAATAAATGGTGCTGGGAAAATTGGACAGCTACGTATAGAAGAATGAATCTAGACCATTCTCTTACACCACCCACAAAGATAAACTCGAAATGGATGAAAGACCTCAACATAAGGCGGGAATCTATCAAAATCCTAGAGGACAACATAGGCAGTAATCTCTTTGACATCAGCCACAGCAACATCTTTCAAGACACATCTCCGAATGCAAAGGAAACAAAAGAGAAAATGAAATTTTGGGACTTCATAAAAATAAAAAGCTTCTGCACAGGAAAGGAAACAGTCAATAAAACAAAAATGCAACCCTTGGAATGGGAGAAGATATTTGCAAATGACACTACAGACAAAGGCCTGATCCCTAAGACCTATAAAGAACTCCTCAAACTCAACAATCAACAAAAAGGAGATCACATCAAAAAATGGGCAAAAGACATGAAGAGGCATTTCTCCATAGAAGACATACAAATGGCTAACAGACACATAAGAAAATGTTCATCATCATTAGCTATTTGGGAAATTCATATCAAAACCACACTGAGATACCACCTTACACCAGTCAGAATGGCCAAAATTAACAGGACAGCAAACAAGTGTTGCAAAGGCTGTGGAGAAAGGGGAACCCTCTTAAACTGTTGGTAGGAATATAAGCTGATGCAGCTGCTTTGGAAAGCAATGTGGAGATTCCTTAAAAAATTAAAAACAGAGCTACCATATGACCCTGCAATTGCACTACTGGGCATTTACCCCAAAGATACAGATGTAGTAAAAGAAGGGCCATATGTACCCCAATGTTCATAGCAGCAATGGCCACAATCGCCAAACTGTGGAAAGAACCAAGGTGCCCTTCAACAGATGAATGGATAAAGAAGATATGGCCTGGGGTGCCTGGGTGGCTCAGTTGGTTAAGCGACTGCCTTCGGCATGGGTCATGATCCTGGAATCCCGGGATCGAGCCCCACATCGGGCTCCCTGCTCAGTGGGAAACCTGCTTCTCCCTCTCTCACTCCCCCTGCTTGTGTTCCCTCTCTCACTGTGTTTCTGTCAAATAAATAAATAAAATCTTAAAAAAAGAAGATATGGCCCATATATACAATGAAATATTACACCTCCATCAGAAAGGATGAATACTCAACATTTGTAGAGGCATAGACCAGATTGGAGGCAATCATGCTGAGTGACATAAACCAAGCAGAGAAAGTCAAATATCATATGGTTTCAGTTACTTGTGGAGCATAAGGAATATAATGGAGCACAACAGAAGGAAATGTGAAGTGGAGTACATCAGGGAAGGAGATGTAACCTGGGAGTGTTTGGACTCAGAAACAAACTCAGGGTCATGGAAGGGAGGGGTGTGGGGGTTGGGTGAGCCTGGTGGTGGGTATTGAGGGAATGTACTGAATGGAGCATTGGGTGTTGTGCATATCAATGAATCTTGGAACACTGAAAAAATAAAATAATGTAATAACAAAATAAAAAAAAGGAAAAGCAATATAACAGATTAATGAAACCAGGATCTGGTTCTAGAAGATAAACAAAACTGATAAACCCTAGCACAGAGTCATGAAGAAAAAAGAGAAATGACTCAAATAAATAAAATGAGGACTGAAGGAGAAATAACAACTGACACCACATAAACACAGGATTACAAAAGAATAGTATGAAAACCTTGGCAAAGTAGAAGAAATGGATAAATTCCTAGAAACATATAACCTTCCAACACTGAATCAGAAAGAAAGAAAATTTGAATGGAATGATAATGAGCAAAGAAACTATCAGTAGTCAAAAACTCCCAACAGAAAAAAGCCCAGGACCAGATGGTGAATTTTATGAAACATTTAAAACAGAGTTAATACCTATTGTTTTCAAACTATTCATAAAAATAGAAGAGAAAGAACAGCTTCCAAATTCATTCTATGAGGCCTACATTGCTGATACTAAAACCAGATAAAGACAAACACAAACAAGAAAACTACAAACCAATATCCCCGATGAACGATGCAAAAATCCTTTACAACATATTAGAAAAGCAAATCCAACAATATATTTTAAAAATCATTCACTATGATCAAGTGGGATATATTCCAGGGATGGAAAGGTGGTTCAATATTCACAAATCCATCAACAAAATACATCACATTAAGAGAAAGGATAATAACCATATGATCATTTCAATAGACACAGTGAAAGCAAATGACATAGGACTACATCCATTTGTGATAATAATTCTCTACAGTTAAGTTTAAAGAGAACATACCCCAACATGATAAAGGATATATATGGAAATGCAGAACTAACATCATACTCAATGGTGAAAAACAGAGCTCTTCCTCTAAAATCTGGAACAACACAAAGAAGGGTGTCTACTCTCATCACTTATATTTCACATAGTACTAGAAATCCTAGCCACAGCAATTGGACAACAAAAATAATATAACTAAGGCATTCCTATTGGTAAGGAAGACGTAAAACTTTCACCATTTACAGATGACAGAGTATTACACATAAAAAAAAACCCAAAGCACCAAAAAATGACTAGAACTGATAAGTTCAGTAAAGTCGCAGGATACAAAATTAATACACAAAAATCTCCTGCAATACTATACACTAATAATGATGTAGCGGAAAGAGAAATTAAGAAAACAATCCCAGTTAGAACTGTACCAAAATGAGTAAGATATTAGGAATAAACTTAAAAGATTTCTTGTATTGTCCATAAATATACATAAATCTAAAACCACAATGAATATTAGAGACATAATTATGTTTTTATACATGTCTAAAAAGATAAAAAATTAAAACGTGTGGTTCAGGCATTAAGTAAACTATATCACTTATTTGAAGTGTCACACGTATTTTCATTTTTCCTTCTTTTAATCTAGATTTGTCTTTTTTCCTAAAGCCCTCAAAGTCTTCAACCCCAATTCTTCCTTAAATGGCTTTTAGGCACTTTTCAAACACTCCTCCCTTTACTGTCTCTACTGTATCTTATTATGTTCTAACTTGCATTTGTTGCCTCTTTAGTTTTAATCTCAATGCTAAATTTACCTAAGATCAGTTTTGTCAAATACTTCTGTGCAGCCAGAAGATGGACTCTAGTGAAAGATTCCTTGGGCCACGTATTTTTTTTAATAACGTTCAAAACACAGAGTTGAAAGCAGGCAGAATAAACAACCTCTCCATGGTAACACCAGAAACATCTGTAAAATGGACACACATCCTTCTAAAATACACCATCAATTTGGTAAGGAAGAAATTTGGTTTTTAGGTCAAATCTCTCCCAAATAGCAGACAACACTTAGGCTTTCCATTAACCATAAATACATTGCACAAATGGATTAATGTCTCAATATGAATGTTAATGTTGTATACTGCAAAACATAAAAAAGTCAAATCAACCAAAAAATAACATCTATATACAAAGGATCTTACTAAATTGAGAAAATTAACTCTGTTGTCTTCCAAAATGTAATGAAGAGTAGTACATTCCTGCTTATGTATGTTTATGAATATATAATACATACCCTGAATTATAAAAATTTCAAAAATTCTAATGGCTATTGCACACTGACTAGTAAAACCCAAGCTCCTACATGACTTCACTATCCTTAAACTCCACAGGGCCATCCACTGTCACTGGTACCTTTCTGGGACTTAACTCAATTATTCTCCCTGACTTTTTCCATACTCATACCTCATATAATCTTTACTCTCAAATTTCCAGTTTTCCATAAGCTCCCAGGTCAAGTAACTAGACAACAGGAAGATCTTACACATGTTTGCACATTTATATGAATTCAGTATTTTTTGCCTTCAAATTTTGCCCAGTTATCTCAAGTAAATAACTATCCACCTTCTTCTTTACTTTCTCAAAATGATGCCTATATATTGCCAACAGCTAACAGATGACTGTTGGTAATACACTTAAATTGATAGCAAAAACATTCATTCTCAAGTGTCGTTGGTCAAAATTAAAACAACTTATCAAAAATATGAACCCTTGAAAGTATCTATAAACCCCTTCAGAATTTCCAGCCATCTCTTTCAACTTCTTTAATCAAACCACTTTGTCCCATAAGCATCAGGATTCAAGATGAATAATTTTAAACTGCTCATATTCAAATTGAACTTCGAGTCCTAAAATAGCATTGTTAAAATTATAAACTATTTCAAGCATATAAAAAGTTCAGAAACAATAAAATGAACATTAGTATAGTCAGTATACAGCCTAAGAATAACAGATAAAAAAGAAACCCCTGACATGTTCTTCTATGTTATCTGCTTCCTATTCCTCAGAGAGAATCAGCATTATTTAAAATCTTTCATACAAAAGGAAAAATAAAGGTCACGTGATGGGTTAACTTCTTCTGGGGGCTAGTCCCTCCACTTAAAATACTGTTTCAGTTAGGCTCAGGGAAGATGGCAGAGTAGGAGGATCCTGAGCTCAAGTTGTTCTACAGACATACTGAGGTAACAGAAACATCTATGTGCTAACTCCAAAAAGGACCTGAAGACTGACAGAACAGATCTTCTTCAAGTCACTATAGGCAGAAGGCCACACAGAAAAGGGTAAAATGGGTGGAGACATGGTTGGGAACTAAACCCCCAGCACAACTAATCACAAATGGGAGGGGACATCATAAGCAGCGAAAAGAAAGAGGATCAGATCCCATACTCAGACATCCCCATCACTAGGAACCCACACAGGGAAGACAAGTAAGTCCCCATCAAGTCTGGCTTCCATACCAACAGGGCTTAACTCCAGGAGGCCTGAGGGTGATAGAAAATCCAGTCTGTAGCCTTCAAATGCCAGCGCACTAAATAACTCACCCTGAGACACAACACAGAAGAAGCTGTTCAAAAAGCATCTGGGGTATAAGTGAAGATTTACTGACTAATCTTAGAATGCATAGGAAATGATTTGCAGATTTCTCTAGGAACACAAGTGATGGCATGTGCCACTTCTCTTCTCCTCTCCCAGCCTGGAAAGCTGAATGCTTGCAAAAGCCGGCACTAACACTCTCCTCTTCCCTACTAGCACTGCATGCCTCAAAACAGGAGTATTTCCCAAATTAAAGAACAAGGCAAAATTACAGTATAAGGTTAAATGAAATGGAGATAAGCAATATGCCTGATAAGGAATTCAGAGTAATGGCCATAAAGATACTCATTGGACTTGAGAAAAGGGTAAACATACTGAGAATTTCACCAAAGAGACTGAAAATATAAAAAGAACTAATCATATCTGAACAAAATCAATAACTGAAGCAAAAAATACACTATAGGGAATCAACAGCAGACTAAAGGATGCAGAAGAATTAATCGTCAATCTATTTGGGTAATGGAAAGTAACCAAGCTTAAGAGCAAAGAGAACAAATAACAATATATATGAGAATAAGCTAAGGGAACAGTGCAACATCATCAAACATAATAACATGTGCATTATAGGAATCCTAGAATAAGACAGAGAGAAGGAGACAGAAAACTTTTTCATATAAATTGGTGCAACCACTGTGGAAAACCACGGTATACAGAAATACCCTATCACCCAGTAATGCCACTATGAGGTACTGAACTCGAAGAAAACAAAAACTAACTTGAAAAGATATATGTAGCCTTATGTTTATTTCACTACTATCTACAATAGTGAAGATTTGGAAACAGCCCAAGTATATATCAATAGATGAATAAACAAAAAAGATGTAGCTTCAACTATTGAGAAAATGGCAGAGTACGAGGAACCTGGGCTCACTTTGTCCCATGGACACACCAAGATTAACAGCTACACCTGTGAAACTAACTCTGAAAATGTCCTGAAGACTGATAGAAAAAGACTTTATACAGTTAATTTTAGAGAAAGGGTCACATCAAAAAGAGTAGGAGGGACAGGGATCTAGTTGAGAACCAAATACCCAGTGAGACTTAACCAGTGGGGCTTAACTTCATGAGTTTTTATAATCAGTGGGGATAAACTCTGGGTAACTGAAAACTGGTTTAGCTCCAGGGGAGCCAGAGGGTCATAGGAAACTGAGTACCTGTCCTTAAAGAGCCAGCATAAAAAATAACCCAGTCAAGAGAGAGCACAGAACCAGCAGTTTAAAATGACCTGGGATATATATAAAGGGCATTTATTCATTAGTTATAGAATGTTTGCTGGTGGGGACAGGGATCTTCAGCACACTTCTCTAAGAACAAGAGATGGCAAGCATGCTTTCTCACCCCAAACCCCAGGCTAGATGGCCAGACACTTGAGGGAATGAACAAGAACAATCGATTTTGCTAGCATATGCCTCACACCCAAGTTCTCTTGCCTATCTGCCCCATCCTACTTGGCAAACTTGGCAGGTGTCCCTCTGAAGCAGCTCCTGCCCTCAAACACCCAACAATCAACCCTGAAAGTGACTGGTACCTCTAAAAAGTGCTCCTGCCCTGGGGAAGATGACCACATACAACTGTGAACCCATAGTCTAAGCAGCTGAATCTTATTCCTGGCAACTAGAGGAGAGTGCCCTGCAGTTTGGGGTGACTGCAGCCCTAGCAGATGGACTGTGGGTAGGCATCTCATCTGACTGCTGCCCTGCCCCACCAAGAAAAACCTCCCAGGGGGCATCGCAAAGAAACCTTACAGCTCCTCGTGACCGCAACCCCAAAAAACAGTCTGGGGGGCAGAAATCTGGTCTGAGTACTGGCCATGCCCACCAATGAAAGTCTCTCAGGAGGCAGCACAGGGACACCATCCTGCCAATTAGTGTGACTGCTGCCTGGGCAGAGGGAGTAAGGGGAGGTATCTGTTCTGAACAATGAGGCCAACCCCATAAGCATGCAACATGTCCAGACAAGCCCATTAACAACAGAGATACAAATCCTGCTCAGTGAGCCCCAAAGAGGCAAAGTGAACAACTGTAATGACTAGACTGAGTGTAAATGTGACTTAGCCACTGAGAGAGGACCAATGCCACCCACATAAGACATATCAGCATCTGATTCTTATGAACAGAGGTCATTGCATTACAGGGAACCATAGAGTTCTTTTTAGTAAGGTCACTATTTTAAAGATCAGGAGATGTAGCCGACATACCCAATAAACAGAAACAAACCAAAAGGTATACAAAGTGGGAAGACAGAGAAATATGTTCCAATGAAAGAACAGGACAAAGCCATAGCCAAAGAACAAAATGAAACAAAGATAAACAATATGCCTAATTAAGAATACAAAGTAATGGTCGTAAACATACTCAATGGACTTGAGAAGAGTAGAGGATCTCAGTGAGACCTTCAACAAAGAAAGAAAATATAAAAAAGAACCAAGAAGGGCACTTGAGTGGTTCACTGACAAAACCAGCATGGAGGTTAAAGTACAAAAGCTATAAAATCAGTAAATTTATAAAAATCAAAGAATTCACAAAATAAAAGAATGTGAAATATAATACCATAAACATAAAATGTGGGGGTAAGGAGTGAAAGTTTGGTGTTTTTAGAATGGGTTCAATCCTAACCAACCATCAACTTAAAATAGACTGCTATACATACAAGATGCTATATATGAACCAAATGGTAACCACAAATCAAAAACCAATCATATATACAAAAAATTAAAAAAACAAAGAAAAAGGAATCAAAACACGACAGTAAAGACATCAAATCAGAAGGGAAGAGAGCAAGAGAAAAGAAAGAAAGAGAGACTACAAAAACAGCCATAAATCAAGTAACAATAGCAATATATAGGTATCATTAACTACTTCAAATGTAAATGGACTAAATGCTCAAATCAAAAAATACAGGGACTGAACTGACAAAATAGCAAAACAAAATTATATGCTCCTACAAGAGACTTATTTCAAACTTAAAAACACATGCAAATTGAAAGTAAAAAGAAGAAAAACATTTACCATGGAAGTGTAAGTAAAAAGAAAACCAGAACAGCAATACTCACATCAGATAAAATAAACTTTTTTTGAGATGAAATCTTTTTTATTATATTTTTTATTCTTTCAGTGTTCCAAGATTCATTGTTAATACGGTTTAAAACAAAAACACAGCACAAGACAAAGAACATTTGTCATTACTACGTAAGAATATAACAATTATAAGCATTTATGCACCCAACATGGGGGGGCACCTAAATACATAAAGCAACTATCAATAGACATAAAGAAAGAAATTGACAGTAATACAATAACAGTAGGGGACATTAACACGCAACTTACATCAATGAATAAATCTATCAATCAAAGAGAAAATCCACATGGAAACAAGGGCTTTAAATGACATGTAAGAACAGATGGACCTAAAATATAGGCGGAGAACTATTCAACCAAAAACTGTGAGATCCACATTCTTTATAGGTGCACAGTGTACATTCTCTATAACATATCACATGATAGGCCACAAAACATGTCCCAGTAAATTTAGAAAGACTGAAATCATACCATGCATCTTTTCTGACCTCAAAAGTATGAAACAAGAAATCAACCACAAGAAGAAAATTTGGGAAGGACACAAATATGTGGAGGCTTAAATAACATGTTACTAAACAATGAAATGAGTCAACTAGGAAATCTAAGAAGAACAGAAAAATACACAGAGATAAATGAAAATGAAAACAAGCATCCCAAATCTTTGGGATGCAGTACAAGTTCTTCTAAGGGGGAGGATTATACCAATATATGTCTACCTTCAGAAATAAGAAAACTCAAAGAACAAATTGGTGGCTGCCAGAGAGGAGGTGAGTGGGGGGGATGTGTGAAATAAAAGGGATTGTGACTGAGTAATCAATAAAATTTTTGAATCATTATATTGTACACCAGAAGCTAATATAACACTGCAGGTTAATAATACTTCAATTTTTAAAATGTGGTATATTCTGGGGTACCTGGATGGCTCAGTTGTTGAGCATCTGCCTTCGGTTCAAGTCATGATCTTAGAGTCCTGCGATCGAGCCCTAAATCGGGCTCCCTGCTCAGTGGGAGGCCTGCTTCTCCCTCTCTCACTTCCCCTGCTTGTATTTCCTCTCTAGCTGTGGTTCTGTCAAATAAATAAATAAAATCTTTAAAAAAAATAAACATAGGGCGCCTGGGTGGCTCAGTGGGTTAAAGCCTCTGCTTTCAGCTCAGGTCATGATCTCGGAGCCCTGGGATAGAGGCCCGCGTCGGGCTCTCTGTTCAGCAGGGAGCCTGCTTCCTCCTCCTCTCTCTGCCTGCCTCTCTGCCTACTTGTGATCTCTCTCTCTCTGTCAAATAAATAAATAAATAAATAAATAAATAAATAAATAAATAATCTTTAAAAAATAAAAAAAACATAAACAAACATGTGGCATATTATTTTTTTAAAAGATTTTATTTATTTATTTGATAGAGAGAGATACAGCGAGGGAGGGAATAAGTAAGGGGAGTCAGAGGGGGAGAAGAAGGCTCTCCACTGAGCAGGGAGCTTGACTTGGGACTCTATCCTAGGACTCTAAGATCATGACTTGAGCCGAAGGCAGACACTTAATGAACTGAGTCACCCAGGTGCCCGAAAATGTGGTATATTCTTAAAACAGAGTATTACTCATTCATGAGTAAGAAAAAGAAGAGATCTTGCTATATGCAATAACATGGATGGACCTAGAGTATATGAGGTTAAGTGAAATATGTCAGACAGAGAAAGACGAATATCATATGACTTCACTTACATGTAGAATCCAAAAAACAAAGAAACAAAAACCCTTTTAATTACAAAGAACAATCTCATGGTTGCCAGAGGAGAGGTGCATCAGTCAATCAGCAAAACTGATATAGATGAAGAGGTATACTTACAGTTACATAATAAATAAGTCATAGGAATAAAAGTACAGCATAAGTAATAAAGTTGTAGCGAGAGTAGCATAACCTATAGAGATGCTGAATCACTATGCTGTACATCTGAAACTAATATAACATTGTGTTAACTATACTCAAAAAATTCAAATATATTTTAATAAAACTGTATAGTGAAAGATGGTAACTACACTTATTGTGAGAAACGAGTAATGGATAGAATTGTCAAGTCAGTATGCTGCACAACCAAAACTAATATAACATTGTATGTTAATCATACTTCAATAAAAAATAAATATTCTTCATATAAAAGTGTTCTGGGTTCTTAACAATATACTTACAAATACTTGTGAAATACAATGCATTTTTTAAAGTTATGGACTACCACTACTTTTAAAACCCTGAATGAAGGATTTTTATCACAAAAACTCTTTCACATATATGGAGATGGAGAAAGAAAGCAGTCCGTGATGGCAGCACAGGAAAATCCTGAACTCCTCTCCTCTCACAGATACACCAAATCTACAATTACATATGGTTCATTTCCCTCTGAAAACTGGATTAACTGTTCTCCACAACAAAGAATAAAAGGATCACACTGAGATGGGTAGGACAGAGTCAGAAACACATCTGGCAAAAAACCAACATCCTTCTCAGTGACACACCATAAGTAGGAATCTCACGAGACAGGTGTTTTGTTTTATTTTTTTTCAGAGGAGACAGGCTTTGATACCCCACTTTGGGTACCCTAGCAGAAAGACAAAATCTGCAGACGAGAGACAAGATTCCAGAACATACGGCTTGCAAAACCAATGGGCTAATGTCAGGAGACCCCAAAGTGTTATGGAAAACTAAGATTCTCCTTTTAGAGGACTAGCTTGTGGTTTTACCAGCCCCCATGATGCAGCAAAGAAATAGCTGTTTTAAAAGAGACTAGAGTATCCGTGAGGGAGATTCATCTGCTAATCTGAGGGTACTGCCTGTCAGGCCAGAGGACAAGATGTTGATTCACACCATTACTTCACTCTCCACATATTCTGCTAGTGCAGGCAGGTGAGCACAGATAGGTCACTCACACCACTTGCTGGGATTGTCAGGATAAGTGGTCATGACACTTGCTGAGGCCAGAGAGTGGGGGTAGTTTCAGCACTCCTTCGCTCCATGGCTAGGGCAGGTGTATAAGAACAGTCACAAACTCCCATTACCTAGCTGAGTCCCTGGCTGGGGCTGGCAAGAGGAGGCTGTTGTGGCATTCTCCAAATCACTGCCAAAAGGCAGCACACAGAGAAAGACAGGGCACTCTGTAGCTGCAATAGAGAAGCCCATGAGTACACAGAGTCAAGAGCTTTCCCTGCTACCTTTCTGAGCCAGGCGAGTAGCATTTCCTGCCCTCTACGCCATCCAACTGCCTTGCTAAAGTAAGTGAGCCCATGCAAACCACACAGAGAACACCCCTGACTGACTAGCCCTGGTTCCAAGAGGAGTGGCATTTCAGAGCTCCAAAGGAATATAACAATTAGACAGTCTCTAACGGGCCTCCACCCCCAAGGCACCATACAGACAGCAGACTAAAACACAACTACAGCCTTCCCCCCCAAAAAGGCCAAATTTACTTAGTCTGGAGCTTCTAGTCAAGGGACAAACTTCACTTACATGTATATGTATACCTCCAGATGTTGAGAAGCTATCAGGGAACATAAGCAAGATGACAGCATCCTTATGCATGCCCCTGGCCTTGCTACAGCTCAGTAAGAATTACCAGAAAAGAGCTTATATATTTGTTTGGAGCCCTAATTTTTTTAGAATGTCACCCAGGGGACACCTCCAGATCTCTTGATCTGTTAGCCAGCAGGGAGTACGATAGTGGCTCCACAGAACTACATATATTTGCATACTTCAAAAGCTACTGTCTAAAGATTTGACTTCATCAGCCTGAAACTCCATGCTAAGTTAGATTCCTCCCCTTAGATCACTGACAGGTCTTGGAACACCATATAGGAGACATATCAAGAATAAGACAGGTGGTTTAGAAAATCACAAAGGTTCAAAAGACAACCAAGAGTTTGGGCAAGGTTAAATGAGAAGGACCATCACCTACACTACACCACCTCTTCACGAACTGGAAAGGTAGCTGTTTTGTCTAATAGATATATACAAAGACTCAAGCAAAGTGAGGGGAAAAAGAAGTATGTTCCAAATTAAAAAAAAAGACAAAACCTCACAGAACGATCTTCATGATAGAGATAAGTAATCCACCTGTTAAAGAATTCAAAATAAAGGTCATTAAAGAAGTTCACCAGAACTGGGAAAAGAGTGGATGAACACAGTGAGAATTTCAACAAAGAGAGAGAAAGCATAATACCAAACAGTAGTCACAAAACTTAAGATTGCCATAACATAACTGAACTGAAAAACAAACTAGAGAGCTTCAAAAGCAGACTGGATGAATCAGAAGTATAGATAAGCATGCTAGAAGATAGAAGTAATGAAAATCAGCGAAACAGAGGAAAAATAATTCTAAAAACTGAAGATAACTTAAGGGACTCCTAGAACAACATCAAGTGGAATTACATTCACACTACAGTGATCACAGAAGAAGAGAGAAAGAAAGAAGCAGAAATCTTACATGAAGAAATAATGGCTGAAAACTTGCCTGAACTGGGGAAGCAGACAGACATCCAGGTCCAGGAAGCAAAAAGAGTTCCCAATAAAATGACCCAAAGACAGCCACACCAATACACATTGTAATTAAAAAATCAAAAATTAAAGATGAAGAATCCTAAAAGCAGGAAGAAAAAAACAAATTGTTACTTACAAAAGAAACCCCCTAAGCTGTCAGCAGCTAAAGGGAGTGGCATGACATATTCAAAGTGCTGAAATAAAAAAAAACTTCTAACCAAGAATACTCTCCTCAGCAAGGTTATCATCCATACTTGAAGGACAGATAATGAATTCTACAGAAAATCAAAAGCTAAGGGAGTCTGTCATGATTAAATTGTCCTTACAAGAAATATTAAGAGGCTTCTTTAAGTTGAAAAGAAATGGCACTGATTAATAACAAAAATACATATAAAAGTAAAAGTCACACTAAAAAACGTAAGTATATAGTAGAGTAGATTACTTATAAAGCCACTAAGATGGTTAAAAGACAAAAATAATGATATTAAAACTACAATCATTAGATAAAGGATACATAAAGATATAAAAAGTGAGATCAAAAATATAAAATGGAAGTGGGTTAAAAATGTGGAGTTCTGAAATGTTTTCAAATTTAAGTTGCTACTAAAATACTGTTATGTGTGTGTGTCTATATATTTATCATCATAAATATATGATAATATAGGGAAACATCACAGTAAACATAAAGCAAAAACCTACAGCAAATACACAAAAGAAAATTAAGAGGCCTGGATTAGATGTTCTCTAAGGTCCCTTCCAACTCTGAAATTCTATGGTTTTCATGAAATGAAACGAAAAGGATGCCATTATTAACACGATTTTTAAAAATTTAACCAAGTAGACTACAATTTATCTGCTCAATATATCTAGCATCTGAATTTATTTAGAACAATATTCACTGAAACACACACAAAGCAACGAACCATATATTATTGAAGATAAAAGACATGACTAATGTGCAGATACTACATAAACGCAATATAGTGAAAATGACAATCTGCCAGCCCATTTGAAAATACATAAGTTAAAAAATTTACACTGTAGGGTTATATTTATTTTACCTAAGGAAAAAAAAAGAAATTCTAGGAGAATCTAGACTTAAGGATTCTGTGGTCCCTAAATATTATAATGTATACTCTCATTTAGATCAGTACTATTCATCCACTAATCATCAAAAATATTAATCCTTGTAGGGGATACAGGCTTCCTGTTATGGAATGAATATGTCACAGGAGTAAAAGGTACCGCACAGAGAACACAGTCAGTGATACTGTAATAGTGCTGTATGGTAACAGATGGTAGGTAGCTACACTTGTAATGAACACAGTATAACGGATAGAGAAGTGGAATCACTATGTCCTACACCTGACACTAATGTAACACTGTGTGTCAACTATACTCAAAAATGTTTTTAAAATAATAACCCTTAATAGACAGCTGCATAGGCACAATATCTTGCTCTGTGTAGACAATCAGTAAATATTTATAAAATAATTATAAACACTAAAGCCATCAATTTGGCAGACAAAATTACTTCCATGTAAATGAGACCAAGAACTAAGCACGGAGGCTAATAAAACTGAAACATATTCCAACATAAATGCACTCTTTAAGGTAAAAATGCAATCTACTAAAAATGAACCCATTGAATAACTTCTTTAGTAATGACTATATATGAATGTATCCTTTTTTTACCACAGCTAACTTTCATAATTCAAGGTATACTCAAGTAATAAAAAGAGATTAGATAACAATTTATAAACTGTCAACCCATCACAGATTTTGGAGTCAATTATATATTCTTCATTCATGAAGCTTTGGAAACAAAACTATGCTTACAAATATCCATCCACAATGCATCTGATACTGAAGACTATCAAATAGCCATGTGTGGATACTGTTATAATCTGATCATTACAAACCTAAAATATTTAAAAATTAAGCTCTGGATAATTTTTAAGAGAAAGTTTTATAATTTAAAATTACATTTAATCTAATTTAAAAGCATAAAAGTCTGAGATACATGTTATTTAAACTTGGTTTTCTTGCCAACTGCCTAGAAACTAGCTGAGAGGGAAACAGAAGAAAAGGGGAGGAGGAAAATGGGAATGGAAAGTAGGGAAAGAAATGAGAAAAGACAGAAGGGAAGAGCTGGAGAAAGAGAAAATATGATAGACTTCTTAGATTTTATAATGATATTTTTTTCTCAGCTAAAAGTCGAAGGATAAAGGATTCCCTTCATTGTGTTAAATATTCAATAAATACTTGCTTGATAAAATAAACGGCTGTGTAACATGAGGATTTAAGACGACTCCTGTCACCTGAGTCTTCATTCATTAAGACACAAAATTATTACAATGAACTCCACTGCTATCTAATTTGATAACTCTAGAACAGGGGTTAACAAACTTTTTCTCTAAATGGTCAGAAAATAAATATTTTAGGGTCTGTAGGCATATAATCTCTATCACAACTACTGTCACTGTAGTGCAAAAGCAATCGCAATCACAGATAATAAATCAATGAGTGTGGCTGTGTTCAACTAAAACTTGATTTACGGACACTGAAATGTGAATTTTCAGATAATTGCTGTCATGCCACAAAAATATTATTCTTCTTTCACTGGTCTTCCCAGCCGGTAACAAATGTAAAAAAAAAAAAAATTCTTAGCATAGAGGCCTTCTAATAATAGGTGGTATACTGGATTTGGCTCAAAAGTCATAGATTGCTGACTCTTGCTCTAGATGACTTCTAAAATCCCAGCAGCCTCCAGACATTCTGTTAATGTCAGAGCAAAGCAAATGAAAACACCTCAACCAAAAGATGCCACCATTACCATCACAGAAAACCAACTCATGAATAAACAATATCCATAAAATCCCCCTCTTCCTCAAGCAAATTTTCACATCTCTGGGGACTTAAAACCAGCAGCAAGGCCTATTTAGCTCATAGCATAAAAAATCTCCATAGAGGAGTTTTTTTTTTTTTATTGTTACTAAAATTTTTTTCTACTGTTCCAAGATTCATTCCCATTCCCCACACCCAGTGCTCCACGCTTTAGGTGTCCCCAGTACCCACCACCAGGCTCTCCCATCTCTGCACCCCCCTCCCTCCAAGTCCCTCAGTTTGTTTCTGTGTCCAAACTCTCTGTTGTTTCGTTTCCCTCCCTAGATTACCCTAGTTCCCATAGAGTTTTTAAGTTTTTTAGGCAACTTCTGTGAAGTAAGTTTAAACATTGTTCCTGTTCATATAACAACCTTATTTGACATTTCTGCCATCAAGAAACTTGGCCACTGTTTCACATGTTTCAGCTAAGTAGTGTGAGGGTCCATGATGTTAATAAAGTAATAAAGAAAAATGAGTTTGCAAAATTCAAGGCAATAAATATCAATGATGGAATTTTAAAGTAAGAAAAAGCTTTAGAACCAATTCCTTTTAAATCATGAAATTAGGGGAGAACTAAGGAGAACTTTACTGTCAGTGTAATTCCCTAGGATACATCTTAGACACGTTTAATAATTGATTATCTCACTGAGTTGGATTATTAGAACCGAAGAACTTTATGAAAATGGTATGAATCTCTTTGTCTTTTAAGACTCCTAGCCTTACTATATTTGTGCACAAAATGGAGATGTTACCACACATTCGACACTGTAGCTGGAATGACGAAATAATGTGAAAGAAATTGAGAAAGTGAAACTGGACCTGTTTTCTGCTACTTTACAGTTATAACTTCGAGTCTTTATGTTTACTAATATGGACTTGGGAGAGAACTCTCAAGCACATTTTTTTAAACTGGATTTT
>PITA01022807.1:7412-29692 GCA_004023965.1 Spilogale gracilis | reverse complement strand
AAGACAGAAAACAACAAGTGTTGGAGAGGCTGTGGAGAAAGGGGAACCCTCTTACACTGTTGGTGGGAATGTAAACTGGTGCAGCCGCTTTGGAAAACAGTGTGGAGATTCCTTAAAAAATTAAAGATAGAGCTACCCTATGACCCTGCAATTGCACTACTGGGAATTTACCCCAAAGATACGGATGTAGTGAAAAGAAAGGCCATATGCACCCCAATGTTCATCGGAGCAATGGCCACAATCGCCAAACTGTGGAAAGAGCCAAGGTGCCCATCAACAGATGAATGGATAAAGAAGATGTGGTACATATATACAATGGAATACTATGCCTCCGTCAGAAAGGATGAATATCCAACTTTTGTAGCAACATGGACTGGACTGGAAGAGATTATGCTGAGTGAAATAAGCCAAGAAGAGAAAGTCAACGCATGGTTTCACTTACTTGCGGTGCATGAGGGGTAAACTGGAGGACAGTGGGAGAAGGAAAGCAAATGGGAACTAGGGTAATCTAGGGAGGGAAACGAAACAACAGAGACTTTGGACACAGAAACAAACTGAGGGACTTGGAGGGTGGGGGTGGAAGGATGGGAGAGCCTGGTGGTGGGTACTGGGGACACCTAAAGCGTGGAGCACTGGGTCTGGGGAATGGGGAATGAATCTTGAAACACTGGAAAAAAAAAATTTAGTAACAATAAAAAAAAAAAAGTGCATACCAGGATAATTTCTCTTTTGTGAAGCATAAGCACTTTTGTTTTTGTTGTTTGTGCTTTTCCATTTTGGAAGAGGCTCAATATTTGAAAGAAACGAAGAATTTGAATAATGGTCAATTCCTTGGGAATTTGGGGCTGATCTATCTTTGGGGTGTGTGTGTGTGTGTGTGTGTGTGTGTGTGTGTGTGTGTGTGTGTTTATCATGTTTGGGGTAATGGGAGGTTCTATCTTTATCCCGTTGACAGTGCAGTGGGTTGGATTTTGAATAAATGGAAAGACTATAGTCAGGAAACTATGGAAAGAGCCTAGATGCCCATCAACAGATGAATGGATAAAGAAGATGTGGCATATATACACAATGGAATACGATGCAGCCATTTTAAAAAACCAAATCTTGCCATTTGTAATTTTGTGGCTGGAATTAGAGGGTATTATGCTAAGTGAAATAAAGGCAATTATCATATGATCTCTTTGATTTGAGGAATTTGAGAGGCAGGGTGGGGGTTATGAGGGGAAGAGAGGGATAAATGAAACAGGATGGGACTGGGGAGGGAGAAAAACCATAAGAGACCAGATCTCAGGAAGCAAACTGAGGGTTGCTGCAAGGGACAAGAAAGGGATAGGGTGGCTAGGTCATGGACACTGGGGAGGGTACGTGCTATGGTAAGTGCTGTGAATTGTGTAAGACTGAAGATTCACAGACCTGTACCTCTGAAACAAATAATACATTATATGTTAATAGAAAAAAAAAGAATATAGTCAGGAATCTATGACTAAGGAAAAGATGATTTTCTGTTGTAACACTCCCTGACCGATGTGCTATTTAGAATCAGATGAGAGGTGGCCCCTAAATAGATCTTTAAATACCATTTTACAGTTAGAGGTGTTTTGTCAAAGGGCAGGAAAGGATAATGAGATAACCTATGTTCAGGCCTTTGTGTCTTTACATAATAAAGGTGCTTTCTAGGAACACAGTTTAAGTTAATGGCGCAGAGACAAGGAGAAAACCCCCAGATTTTTCCTGATGATGCAAACGAAAGAGAGAATGAGAAAGCATATATGGCAAATATATGTTTACCATCCCCTCTGCCAGAGCTCTTAGCTCTACTTTGTCCTCCCATTGGGATTTCCTATGAGATGGAATAAAGGAATCCTATAACACTCTCTCCCTAAGGCCTGACAGGACACCCAATTTGGACAGGTAGCCCCTACTGCTGGGGCTAGTCAGTATCCTTAAGGCAATACCCAGTAGAGGGCATTGATGTTCAAGGACAGCTTTCCAGATATTATTGGCTATATATTCCTTTTCAACTTCAGATTGAATGAATTAGAAAAATGCCAACCCCTTGGAGAGAGAGACTCCCAAATGATGGTGGAACTCTTTTTGAGCATCTTTACAACCCATTTGTTCTGCCTGGTGGGATGTACAGTCTTTATTGAATATCTTGTTAACCACAGATGAAAGATGGCTAGTATTGGCCAAAGCAAAGGAGGAAGCCCCATGCCCCAATCATAAGGACCTATCCCAGACCCCAGACCTAGCATGTGCCATTCCATTGCTTGAGCTCAATTAGAACCAAACTGAGGGGATTTGCCATTATTAACTGTGCATCTTGGCAGGTTTAAGTAAAGGGTTCCCAAGCAGTGCTGTTTGAATAAGATTCAAGGATTGAAACAAGATGCAACTAAAAATCCAGTCTAATTAGAAAGGATTTACCAAGCTTATTGGAAATACACAGATACAAATCCAGAAGCCCCAGAAAATGTCCACATGGTAAACATGACATTCGTCGGGCTGAGTGTATATGATACAAGGAGAAAGTTCCCAAAGGGGGAAGGTGGTAGGAATGAAACCATCATAGCTACTTAATATAGCCTATGAAGTGTTATTGTACATGAAGGAAAAACAGCTCAACAGGTCCTAGTCTTTTATTTATTTGACAGAGAGAAATACAGCCAGAGAGGGAACACAAGCAGGAGGAGTGAGAGAGGGAGAAGCAGGCCTCCCGCCGAGCAGGCAGCCCGATGTGGGGCTCGATCCTGGGTCTCCAGGATCATGACCTGAGCTGTAAGCAGTCGCGCAACCAACTGAGCCACCCAGGCGCCCCGACAGGTCATAGTCTTTTTGGAAACTGTGGAAGTCATGGATGGGAAAAGAAAAGTAACTGAGTTCTAGGAAGTAAGAAAGGAGTTATTGGTGAGAACCAGTACCACTACTGCAAAAACAGAGGGAACTAGAAAGGGAACTGCCCAAATGTGAAAGGAAAAAAAAGGCAGGAAGGAAAGACAAGGCATAAAGAAATGATGACAGAAAGAGAGGAAGATGGTAAATGAAGAAGCTCCTTACCATCTTACTGATCCAATGGCATTCCCCCTCAGGAGCCCCAGCTACAAATGTCAGGAGAAATCAAATGATGGACTTCTTAGTGGACACAAGGGCCACATATAGCATCTTGGATACTAAATTGACACAAAATGCCCAGAAGACAGTCTCTGTAGTTGGATGTCTCAGGTCAAGCACAACAATGACCTTTCCTACAGCCACTAGAGTGGTGGTTTTTCATTGATTTGGTGATTTTTCTCTGAGTCATAGTTTTCCTTCTATGCCAGAATGCCCTATTCCACTTCTTGGACAAGACTTACTTTGTAAACTAAACACTCAGGTAACTTTCTCTCCAAAGAAGCAGGACCTACAAACACAGGTCTGTCCAGGTAAGATGCTTCAGTTAGAAGCTGTTCTTATGCAGGTTAGCCACTGGAAGCAGACCCATTCCCTCCTGAAATCAATAAACAAGTGAGTAAAGTGTTTTGGGCAGTGGAGTGTCATGGAGGGCAAAACATGTGATACCTACATGCATAGACCTGAAAGAAGAGGTGGTCATCCCTAGCAAAAGGCAGTGTCCTTTAAAGAAGAAAGCCCTAGGGGCACCTCGGTGGCTCAGTTGGTTAAGCAATTGCCTTCAGCTCAGGTTATGATCCCAGAGTTCCAGGATCGAGTCCTGCATCGGGTTCCCTGCTCTGCGGGAAGCCTGCTTCTCCCTCTCTCACTCCCCCTGTTTGTGTTCCCTCTCTAGCTGTGTTTCTCTCTGTCAAATAAATATATAAAATCTTCAAAAAAAAGAAGAAGAAGAAGAAAGCCCTAGAAGGTATAAAGCCAACCTTGCAGAAGTTCTTGAAATATGGTCTTATTTGACCTTGTTTCTAGCCATGATACTACAATTCTGCTGGTAACAAAGCAAAAACAAAAACATACTCATGAATACCATTTTATACAAGATTCATGGGGCATTAATGAAACCGTATAAAACATATACCTGCTGCTAACTGGTGATTATGAATGGTTCACTGTGCTAGATCTAAAGGATGTCTTTTCTGCATTCCCCTAGTGTAGAAGATCCCATCGTTGTTTACCTTTGAATGGTAGGAGCTAGAGACCAGAACAACCTTCCAAAACTACTGGGTGATGTTACCACAAAGATTTAAAAATTTACCCATGATTTTGGATGAACTCTTTGCAAAGGATTTGAGAATGATAGAATTAACTGATGGGGTTTCGTTATGATATGTAGATGATATTTTCATTGTTAGCCCTACTTATGAACTTTGTCTAGATAATATTATTCTGGTTTTAAGCCATTTGGCAGACTGTGGGTATAAAATATCCCCTCATAAGGCCCAAAATTGTCAATAAGAGATTGTTTATCTTAGATTTTGACTCTGTTAAAGACCATGTATCCTCATGGATAGAAAATAAGCAGTTATATCTCTAAAAACACCCAGAAATCAATGACAACTCTGAGATTTAAGAAAAGGCTATTTTCCATCAGATCTGGATTCCAAATTATAGTTTAATATTCAACACTTTATATGAAGCTTTAAGAGAATTGGAGTCATAGTCTTTAAATTAGACTATGGAATATTAATTAACATTTGAGACACTGAAGGTCAAATTAGCAACTGCCCCAGTTCTAGGATCACCAAACCTTTAAGCTGTACATACATGAAAGGCAAGGTCATGGATTGGGGATCCTAATACAAATGTTTGAGGATACTCCACGCCTGGTGGCCTATTTCTCTCAGCAATTAGAACTCACAGCCAAAGGATAGCTCCCCTGTTTGATGGCTGTTGCAATTGCCTGTGACATGCTATTGGAAGCAGAAAAGTTAACACTTGGACAAGAGATAATGGTGTATATGTCTCAAGTATTAACCCTTTTAGAACAGAAAGGGGGATATTGGCTAATGGCAGGGAGAATGAGCTGCTACCAAGCTATATTGTTAGACAATCCAAATATGACTTTACAGAAAATAGCAGCATGGACTCTGACAATTCTGCCACCTGATAACCTGAACAACACTCCAAGTGAGCATGCATATGTTAAGATAATTGACGTAGTACATTCTAGCTGGCCAGACCGCCTCAACCAGCCATGGCCTGCACCAGATTATAGGTTATTTATGAATGGTAGTAGCTTCATGGACCATGGCAAGCAGTGATCCATGTATGTTGTGGTCACACTGGTTCAGGTAATAAAAGCACATGCTTTTCCTCCGGGCACCTCCTCACAAAAGGCAGAAATAATTGTGTTAAGGTGTATATATATAGACACAAAATATGCTTTTTGATAATGCACGGCACATAGGGCAATTTGGAAAGAGGATTATTCACCTTTCACAGTAATAATGTTAAACATTTGCAAGAAATCCTGTAATTATTAGAAGTTATCTATCTATCTGCCTGCTGAAATAGCAATTATGCATTGCCCAGGGCACCAGAAGGGGAATTCTCAGACAGTGAGGGTAACTGCTTGGCAAATGAAATGGCCAGAAAAGTTGCCAAAAATTCACATTTCATAGCAGCCCTGATTCTTCAAGTGGATCTGCCTTTAAACTCCCGTGTAGGCAATGAGATGAAGAGCTAGCACAAGAAAATGGGGATTTACTCCAACAGATCCCACTGCTTCATTAAAGATGAACTCCCAGGGATGACGCTATTACTTGAATAGGCAGTATTACCTATTACCTGAATAGTGTATCTAGTCTTAAAGCATCTACATGAAGGATCACACTCCAGGAGGAATACTTTATTGGTTTTATTAGGCCTTATTTGAAAGGGGCTTTATCTACAGAAAATGGCCTTTACAGTCATCCAGTGGTGCGCTATATGTGCAAAGAATAATTCAAACAATGAGAGATACCCACCAGGCCAAGGTATACAATATAAATTGGAATATCTTATTGTGGATTGGCAGATGCACTTTACCCAAATACCTAGGACTACTGGGAGTTTAAAATATTTACTAGTATTTATAGATATCTTTTTGGGATGGGTTGAAGCATTCCCCACCCAAACAGAAAACTTCAGATATTATAAGATTCTTGCTAAAGGAAATTATTCCTAGATTTTGTTTAGCTAACACTATTCAAAGTGATAATAGATCTCCCTTTCTATGTGATGTGGTAGAGAAAGTAAGTGCCTTTTTTTACAGATCAAATGGAAATCACATGCTTCATGGAGACTTCAATCAACAGGAAAATGGGAAAACATGAGTCATACATTGAAAAAGACTTTGGTCAAAATCCTTCAAGAAACTAACATGAAATAAGATAAGGCTGTACCTGTTGCCCTGCTCTGCATTTGAATTGATTGCCCACAGAAGTGGCTAAATTAAGCCTTTTTCAGATTATGTATGCAAGACCCTTTCAGGCCGGCACTTTTAGACTTAGAAAATGAAAATAGGATTACCAGTACATACAACATTTGAATCAAATATTAACTGTTTTACACAAGTTTGCCCTCTCCACATCTATATATTCTACAGATGAATCACTACATTTTAGCCTGGAGATAGAGTACTATTAAAGATCTAGAAAAATCAAAGACCTGATCAAGAGCTGGCTAAGAAATGGATGGGGCATTATGATGTCTTACTAACCCCTCATACCTCTCTAAAACTTGTAGGCATCAAGTATGGATACACTATACCAGAGTGAAGAGGGCTTCACTGACTGATGACAAAGTGGTCACTGAATTCCCACCCTCACCCCTTCATACATACACACTGGGAAAGCTATCCTATTCAGGATTTAAAATACCTCTTTAGGGGTGCCGGGTGGCTCAGTGGTAAAGTGACTGCCTTCGGTTCAGGTCACGATCCCGGAGTCCCTGGATCGAGCCCCGCATCGGACTCCCTGCTCAGTGGGAAGCCTGCTTCTCCCTCTCTCACTCCCCCTGCTTGCGTTCCCTCTCTAGCTGTGTTTCTCTCTGTCAAATAAATAAATAAAATCTTAAAAAAAAAATAAAAATAAAAAGCCTCTTTAGGAAAGGAAATCCATGACCACTGTGTTCATTCTGTGGTCCATATTAAACAAGTCTTTCCTCTAGGTTGGAAAGACAATGCACTTTAAGAATTTGGCTATAGTTTTATGGGCTGCTGATTGCTGGATAGGTCACCCAATAGGTGCATGGTCCACCCCATTTATAATTCCTCAGAAATCTCTAAAGGCAATCCATTTCTAATCAATAATCGCCAAACAACAATGCATATGGTTAGAATAGCTAGATTCCCTCATAATGATCATGAGGCACTCTGATGTATCACAGTTCCTCCAGTTACTCTACTAAAGGAGGTTATCTTCAAAGGAGAGAAAACAGACATGTGTTCCCCAATTAGAAACCATCTCCCAAAAGAGAGCAACTCCCTATATGTAAACAGTAGTCTGTTTCCTTCCAGCTATGGACAATATCCATAACAGGTTCAGATGGGCAAAGAGATTGGATAGAAGGAGCTGCCCAGTTGGTGAACTGATTCTCATGAAGACCTGAGGAGGATTCCACCTTTTGTCTTTGGCCTTAAGCTGGGTTTGTCTTTATTTGCAAATTAGCCTGGGCCACAGACCTATTACAAAATATATTACTCTAAAACAGTGTCCTCTGGCCATCCTGATGATCTCCTTCTCCCTCTATCCTACTAACAAAACCAAACATTATGCTAGCTCCCTAAAATTATTTCCTAGACTGACCTGTGGTCTGCTAGGCAATATCGTTGATGAGGATGAATTATTTCCTTGGTTATATATTGTTGCCATGGTGGGAGGCATGCTGCCCCCCAACATGTGCTTCTCAGTTTGTCTCAAACTCTAACCACTGGGGCTAATGATACTGCCAAATATTTGGCTAACTTACAAAAATAATTAGATTCCCTTGTTAAAGTTGTCCTGGATAACTGTATGGCTTGAGACTATATCCTAGCAAGCCAGGGGGAGTTGGTATTGTTAATTTTCTTGCTGCACATATATCAATACCTCGTCAGAGGTGGAAACCGGTGTTGATAAAATCAGATAGCAAGCCACATGGTTGCAGCAAACCCTCAATGGCCACACCCTACCCCCCTATTCCAGGGAGGATAGACTTGTTTCACAGATCTCTTCTCCTAGATACCCTGAGGATCCAGGTTCACATTACAAGGCATTCTAAAATAGGACAACCTCATGCTGGTAGTACTATGTGTCTGTGTGTAAAAAAAGTGCAAGCAAGTCACATTGGCTGTGCATAAAGAATGTTTCAAATCCACATTAACATATTCCATCCCCATGTTTTGACTATGCCCTACCAGCACAACGAAGCTACAGAAGATTTCATCCTTAATAGATATGGAATAGTAAAATTGACAGAGGAGAATTAAGGCCCCCTTTATCTTCGTAACTAGCGCAGTGATCTTTAATAGGCGTTCTTAAATTCATGTGATTGATTTCCTAACCTTCCTTGTGTATCTATAAATCCTACATTGCTTTCTAGGAGAGCAGAAAGCCCTCATACATTACAGAACAGGAATTTGATCTCTTGCACAATCCTTTCAAGCACCAACGCCTGTAAATTGGCACCATTAAATCTACATGGAATCTAGAAATGTTTCAAGCCACTGCACCCCCCTCACTGATCGATGACCCTCTGTTCCTTTAAAACTCTCTTGGCTATGCAGTACCTCAGAGTTCGCTTTTGGACAAAGAGTGCCTAGCCTTCTAAATAAAGCCCATCTTCCTTTCTGATCAACAGTCATCTCTTGAATATTGGCCTTTTGAGTGACAGGCAGCGGAACTTGGGATATGGTAACATGCCCTTTTGATAGTTGGAGAACACTGAAATTAAAAGTTATCAGCAAAAATTCTCTCCTCCTATCTTCTCAATTTTTTCTTGTATTTCTTATTTGGGAAGCCTTGTGTTCAGGAAGACTGAGAAGTCTTCCTTGCTACCATTTGAATTTTGACACAATGAAGTCTGTCACAAAGAGCATCAAAATAGGTAAGTTTATCAGATATTCACATTCATGCCCTTTTAAAATAATGTTTTATATAATATTTTATAGTATATGTAGATGAACTGTCTTTGAATAGTCCTTCTTGAAATAGTTTTATATTTTAACATAAAATTTATTAATGCTTTATGTATTTAAATAGTTATCCTCATATGTAGAAATGTTGGATGATTAAATTAAAGGAATTTAGAAAAGGAATATTATTTATTATCTCCCGTACTTAAAGGCTAGAAGTGCTAAAACAATTTTATTAGTTGTCTCTCATTAGAGTTTGAGGTAAACGATAAAGGAAACAAATATAATGAACTCCCCATAATATATCCTACGCAACAATACAAAATTATATCTAGTTTGCTGCTCAAGATTAAACATTAAAGAAAAGAAAAAAGCATATATCAACGTTTACATCAGCACATGCATTTATCTTTAGTTGATTAGAGCAAATATGGGCTTTTTAGACAACGAGGCTCTACTGAGTTGAATTTATTTCTGCTTGTTAAATTCTGTACAATAAAAAGCGAAGGGATCTCAATTTAAAGCCAAGTTCTTCTATGCAGCATGTTGTATGTCTACCTGATTTCAAGCTTATGTGCCTAATGAATGAGTTACAATGCTCAAGCACCTCTTAATAATCAAAAGATGAAGTTAGACAAGATGGGGCTGCCTGATCTTTGCAGGTCTCCCAGAATCATGATGTAGTGCCTTTTAAGCCACATCTTTAAGAATCACAGTGTGTAAAAGGATGCCTTAGGTTTTGAAACATCCCCCAATGATGAAGAAGAGATTATCCATTGTGTCATGACCTCCCAAGAAGCTCTTCTATAAATAAGGATGACACAGACCATAAAAGATCTTCCCTTTGGAGAAACAAAGATCAGACATATGGCTGATGTGGGTTTCATAGAAATGATGCAGTTACTATGCTGAGGCCTATTTGGTCAGTTTTGAATTAGAAGCATTAGAACAAATTCCATATGTCAGAAATTGAGTGAGTAAACTCGTGTTGAATAATGAGGATGATAAATTAAAGAATCTATGTGTGATTTATCACTCCTTCCTAGAGAACACCTTTAGCAATAGCAAATGTAAATTAAGATGACACTACAAAACGGATTAGTGGAGAACAGCATGCAGAATTCCAGAGAGATTAACAACAAGGACAGCAGGCATTTTAAAAATCACAGAAGATACTCAAGTGCCTACTGGTCTTGGAAAGAATCAGTATTTATCTAGTCCCTTTCATCCAAGAATCTCACTACATTTAAATGTATTTTAAATTGACTTTCACATGTTAAAGCATCCATATTATAATTTAAATCCAACAGATCAAAATAAAAATCAAAGTGCCCTATCTTTACTAAAAACTACAAAACAGAAAGAAAACTACTAATGAACCCCTCTTGGTAAATTATTCACAAACAGACACAATTCAGGGAAGATGTGCAGAAAACACTGTGCTTCACTAATACTCTGTGGCAGGATAATATATTAGAAAATTCATTTATGTTTTACTTTCTCTGCTAAGGAAAAATGAGAAAGAATGAGATTTCACTGTGTTTTGTGCTCTACATTTTTCCATCAGTTCTGACTAGGCCCTTGTATTTCTTTGCCTCAGGGGCTTTTCAGGGCCTAAAGCAGAAGGCTCTTGAAAATCACCTCTCTTTCTGGTTTTTGTGAAAGTCCAAAACAAGGGTTACAAATTCAGACACCAACAGTCAGGCAGACACGTAAATGATCAAAGCAGACCGGTTTAATTTTTTCCACATAAGCTCAATTTGGTTCCATATTTACTATTCAGAAATAGTTTTTACTCTCACTGAGGAATATATTTCTTCCATTTTCTAAAAACAATTTTAGAATTTTGGTTCATTTTTCTTCTCTTCTTTTGATAGTGTCAATAAAAAACTGTTAAAAGACAAGGAAAACTTTAAGATTGCAACTATAGAGGTCAAGACTGTTGCCACAGGAAAAAGAAATTCAAGCCAACTTTGCTGAAACACAAGGATGCAGGATTTTTAAATGCAAGGACAGGCTAATGAAAAATACAGGAGACCATTGGTGAAGGCTGGTTGATGTGGTTCAGCCATCTGTGTGTTGTCAGCTACTGAACTGGGGCTCCTATCATCCCATAGAGACTGGGATATAGGGGTGCAAATACTCTTAATGATTACATTTCAAAGGGATGGCCCCCAGATCCTTAAGAAAGACTTTCTGAATTATGAAAATGGGCAAGAACTTGAGAGAAGATTTACATCTCAAAGTGGGGGAGAAAGAATTCACAATTCCAAGTTTTCTAAATAAGCTAAAAAAAAAAAAAAAAAAAGAAGGGCAGTCAGATACCTATAGCCAGGAAGAAGCCTGTATGAAATTTAGTAATTTAGTCAATCGGAGGGCAATGTTAAAGCCTCCTTGGTCAACAGTGACATAGCTGTAGGGAAATATTTCTCTTATACCAGGAAACAGTGCAAATAAGGTAAGTGTCAAGGACAATCAGGAGATGCTAGCTGTCCTACCCTGCAAGACCCACCCGAAGGAGTTAGTAGTACTCCACTCCCGCTAGTGTTATCAGGAGCAACCGCCCACCTTGGTTTGCCAGATCTGTCAGTTTTCCAGGAGTATCCATTTTTATCTGGGCAATTAATTTAAAGTTTTTCATCACTTTGAAATACTAGTAATAGACTAAGGTGGCCAGCAAGCCACCAATCTATCATCTCTGGCCAAATTTCAGATAGAAATATAGTAAGCATCCTAAAGAGAGAAGAAGGAAGGACAACCGCCCTTTTGCCTAGGGCTTGGAGAAAGAAGTGAAAAAGAGTAAAGACAGTAGAAGAGGAGGATAAAGGACTGCCTGCATGGGTAATGGATCAGGTAACCAACTCAATTCCAAGCTTCTCTTCCCTTGGAATTATGGAAGTTTACAGCTTAGAGTCAAGTAGATTGGATTTAAAATAAAAAAGAAATGTGATATTTCCTGCACAGTGAAATTTGTGGAATAAGAATCATACGCAGATACAATGCATATATGAATTTACTGTTATTGTAAGCTACTTCATACAATGGTTCAGAAAGGAAAGAGAGATGTGATTAATATTCTACTATCCAGTAAGAAAAAAAATGGCTAATGCCTGCTGAGGGATGCTTGGTGCTCATGTACTCACATTTTTATGGTTGTTGCCATTTCCTCTGGTGAAGACAATATACACGTATACACAGTGACTTCTTTGCCCCAAACATGGACATTTTTTTTGTGTGTGTGTGTGTTATGTTAGTCACCATATAGTACATTAGTTTTTGATGTGGTGTTCCATGATTCATTGTTTGCGTATAACACCCAGTGCTCCATGCAATCTGTGCCCTCTTTAATACCTACTACCAGGCTCAATGTCTTCCTAATTGTACCGGAAGTTCTTAACTATCTTCTCTTTACCTTGTCACCACAAAAGACATCAGTAGCTTTGTTTGATTCAATTATTATATATGACTCAATGAATATGGCTGATGGGAATTTGGAATCTAGTTACTATGAGAATATTATAAAATTACTTAAAATTTTGTCATTTAAAATCAAACTCTACTTATTGAACATTTGTGGTATGCAAGAAAACAGATTAAGAGCAAAGGATGGGGAGATGGGTTATTCAGGAATTATAAAAGCATAATTCCCACCTTCTTAGAGTTGATTGCCATCCAGACGTAGAAACAAATATTTTCATATGCATAACACCAGAATCAAGGCAAATGCATCTTAGTTTAGGAAAGCATTATAAATAAATTCTGATACCCACACAGAATAAAAATTTATGACCTTCCAGTGAGAAAATGATTCTAAGAAGTGTAGAAAGATACAGAGCTTAAAACATCTGTAGGGATTCAATTATTAAAGAAGCAGCACAATTAAAATAGATAAATAAATATCATTAGGGAAAATGTGATCATTTTTCCTTTTCTAATAATTCTCAATTTGAGACCTGTTCTGGGGTTGAGACTAGAGACAAAGATTGGATGAGTTATACCAATGAACATCAAAAGACATGGTCTTTGCCCCCTGAGCAATGAAGTGGCTTCAAAGGTACATGAATGTGTGAAGACTCACATTTGTGTTTAAGGATAAATACTCCACTGATACAGGTAAGATAGATCTGAAAAAAGAAAAGTTACACACATGTGGACTACTCTAGCAAAATTTTTCCTAATGGGCCTTTTTTTTTGAAAAGGAAGGTGCAGTTGGAATCTATTTCTTTATGTTGATTTGTAGGAAATTGTTGGAAGAAAAGAGTACATAAGGAAATAACCCAGTTGCTTAAGTAACAAGTTCCCTTTGCTGGGTCTTCTTCATGTCTCCAACTTGACAAACATACATACATACATAAATCTCACAATAACTCTGAGGTGATTCTGAGTGACTTAAACTCAAAAAGGTAAAATGAAGACTAAATTAAATGAAAAAAAATCTCTCTTATTAGATAAAGAAATAGAAGAAAAGATAAAACTTAGAACCTATTGTCACAAAAGAAGCAAAACATGAAGTTGATAGAGAATACTAAATATGTGCAACTGGACAGAATTTTAGTAATATGAATTAGGAGAAGCTAAAGACGAATCTATCAAAACCCTTTCTTTGCCAGAAGGCCATGGTGGTCACTACTTTATAGAAAATTCCATTAGTGATAACTTGTTGATCCCAAAAAATGTTTATATATTATTATAAAGGGGATTTCCCTAAATATAAATTCAACTCCTCAAGAAGATTTCTCGGAAATTCTTCTCCCCTATTTTATACTGTAGTGTAGAGGATCAAGTTGATTATATTATATTCCTCAGTTCTGATCAATGCTCATTGTTTTGTCTTTTCCCTTTACTACTTTTCACTTTCCTTTCCCATATCCACAGGCAAGTCTTCTTTATTGTCATAAAATGTGCATTGTTTTTGTGTGCATATATTTTAATATACATAAGTTGACTGTGCCACATAGATTTCATTAGTTAAAAAATTTTCCAACTAACCATTAAATTTTCTAAATTTTTATTTTTATTGCAGTTAACAGACAGTGCTATATTAGTTTCAGGTGTTAAAGTCCGATGTCGACCGCCTCCCCAAAGAGAAACCGAGGA
Organism: Spilogale gracilis; assembly: GCA_004023965.1. Lineage (NCBI taxonomy): Eukaryota > Metazoa > Chordata > Mammalia > Carnivora > Mephitidae > Spilogale > Spilogale gracilis. The sequence goes on along the minus strand of PITA01022807.1, from coordinate 15,555 downwards.
CGCTCAGGATAATACAAATCACACAGCGAGGTTTATTTCTAGCTAGCTAGGGTCCAAGCATCTACCCAGCGCAGCGGGTTTCAGCAAGGACTCCGAATGCAAGGGTCTAGGGGTTTATATACGTTTCAAACAGCAAGCAAGAGTTACACAGTAATTTTCCTGGTTGGGTGAGATAACATTTTAGCCCCCTCCCCAGTTCCTGGAATGCCCACACAATTCAGGAACTGGGGCAAGGAAGCAAGATGCACAGATAGTTCCTTGACTTATCTGCCCTCATTTGGTAAACACAGACCACGTAAAGGCATCAATCACCAGGGGGTCTTAGATATGCAGAGGCCTAAATTGCCAGGGAGTTTCAGAGCCTGTTCTGCTGGCCTTGAGGCTAAACAGGCCCTAACACAGGTATGCAATATAGTGATTCAACACTTTTGTACATTACCCAAGCCTCATCATGACAAGCGCACTCCTTAATTCCTATAATCTATTTGACCCATTCCCCCACCACACTTCCTTTCTACTAACCATCAGTTTGTTCTCTATAATTGAGTCTGTTCCTTGTGTCTTCCCCCACCCCACTTTGCTCATTTGTTTTGTTGTTTAATTCAATATGAGTGAAATCAATAAGATATTTGCCTTCTCTGACTTATTTCACTTAGCATTGTATTCTCTACCTCCATTCATGTCAACTGCAAATGGCAAGATTTCATTCTTTTTCTTTTCTCCTCCCGACAGCACATTTATTTTTTTATTATTTTCTTAGCCACTGTATAGTACATAATTAATCCTTGGTGCAGTGTTCAGTGATTCATTAGTTAAGTATAATACCCAGTGCTCATCACAGCGTGTGCCCTCTTCAATACCTATCATCTTGTTACCCCTTCCCCTTTCTCTTCCCCTCTGAAATCCCCAGATTGTTTCTCAGTGTCCATAGTCTCTCTTTGTTTATCTCCCTCTTTGATTTCTCCCCCTTTGGATTACCCTTCTTTCAACCTATGGTCTTCTGTGCTATTGTTTATGTTCCACATATGAATGAAAGCATATGATAATTGCCTTTTTCCGTTTGACTTACTTCACTTAACATAATCCCCTCTAGTTCCATCCACATCAATATAAATGGTGGGTATTCATCATTCCTGATGGCTGAGTAATACTCTATTGTGTATATGTACCACATCTTTTTCCATTCACCTGTTGAGAGGCATTTAGGCTCCTTCCACAGTTTGGCTATTGTAGACATTGCTGGAATGAACTTTGGGGTGCACGTGCTTCTTTTCACTATGTCTGTATCCTTGGGGTAAATACCCAGTAGTGCAATTGGTGAGTTGTTAACATCTTGAGGAGCATCCATACTGTTTTCCAGAGAGGCTGTGCCAACTTGCATTCCCATCAACAGTGTAAGAGGGTTCCCCTTTTCCACAACCTCATCAACATTTGTTGTTGCCTCCTATGTTTTCATTTTTTTTATAAAATTTTATTCAGTTGTCAGAGAGAAGGAGAGCACAGAAAGAGTAGCAGAGGGAGAAGCTGGTTTCCCACCGAGCAGGGAGCCTGACTCTGGACTCAATCCCATGACCCTGGGAACATGATCTGAGCCAAAGGTAGATGTTTAACTGAATGAGCCACCCAGGCATCCCAAGATTTCATTCTTTTTATGATTGAGTAATATTCCATTATGTTTACATATCACCTGTTCTTTATCCATCCATCTATTGATGGACACTGGGTGAGGGAGGGCTTCCATATCTTGACTACTGTAAATAATGCTACTAGAAACAGAGGTGGATGTATCTCTTTGAATTAATGTTCTTGTATTCTTGGGATAAATACCCAGTAGTGCAAATGCTGGATCCTCGTGCAGTTCTATTTTTAACTTTTTGAGGAAATGCCATATTGTTTTCCATAGTAGCCACACCAGTTTGCATTCCCACCAAGAGGGCAAAGGGGTTCCTTTTTCTCCACATCCTCACCAACACATGTTGTTTCTTATGTTGTTGATTTTAGCCATTGTGACAGGTGTGAGGCGATATCTCTTTGTAATCTTGATTTCATTTCCCTGATTGTAAGTGATGAGGAACATCTCTTCATGTGTCTTTTGGACATCTGGATATCTTTTTTTGGAGATATGTCTGTTCATATCTTCTTCCTTTACTTAAATTACATTATGTTTTTTTGGATGTTGTTTTATAAATTATGTTTTTTGGATGTTGAGTTTTATAAATTCTTCATACATTTTAGATAATAACCCTTTATCAGAGATGTCATTTGCAAATATTTTCTCCCATTCTACAAACTGCCTTTTAGTTTTGTTGATTGTTTCCTTTGTTGTGCAGAAGGTTTTGTGTGTGTGTGTGTGTGTGTGTGTGTGTGTGTGTGTGTGTGTTTTAATGTAGTCCCAACCATTTATTTTTGCTTTTGTTTCCCTTGCCTCACAGGACAGATCTAGAACAATGCTCCAGCCTAGGATTTTTATGGTTTCAGGTCTCATTTTAGGTCTTTAATCCATTTTGAGGTTTTTTTGTGTGCATGGTCTAAGAAAGTGGTCTAGTTTTTTTTTTTTTTCTTTTGCATGTGGCTGTCCAGTTTTCCCAATACTGTTTGTTGAAGACTATCTTTTTTCCATTGGATACTTTTCCAGCTTTGTTGAAGATTAATTGACCATATAGTTATGGGTTTATTTCTGGGTTTTTCTATTCTGTTCTATTGGTGTGTCTATTCTTGTGTCAGTATCATACTGTTTTGACTACTACATTTTTTAAATACAGTTTGAAGTCTGGAATTATGATTCCAGCAACTTGCTTTCCTTTTTCAAAATTGCTTTGGATATATGGAGTCTTTTGTGATTCCTAAGAATGTTAGGAGTGTTTGTTCTAGTTTTGTGAAAAATGTGTTGGTATTTTGGTAGGGATTGCATCAAATGTGTAGCTAGCTTTGAGTAGTATGGATATTTTAATAATATTTATTCTTCTAACCCATGAGCACGGAATATCTCTATTTGTTTATGTCATCTTCAAGTTCTTTCATCAATGTTTTATTGTTTTCAGAGTACAGGTCTTTAATATCTTTGGTTAAGTTTATTCCTAGATATCTTATTTTTGGTATAATTATAAATGGGATTATTTTATTAATTTCTCTTTCTGCTGCTCCAGTACTGGTGTATAGAAATGCAACAGATTTCTGTCCACTGATTTTGTATCCTGTAACTTTACTGAATTCCTTTATTAGTTCTGGCAGGGTTTTTGGGGTAGAGTTTTAGGGTTTTCTAAATATATTGTCATGCTTCCTGCAAAGAGTGAAAGTTTTATTTCTTCCATACCCATTTGGGTGCTTTTTATTTCTTTTGTTATCTGATTGCTGTGGCTAGGACCTCCAGTACTATGTTGAATAACAATGGTGAGAATGGACATTCTTGTCTTGTTCCTAACATTAGGGAGAAGCTCTCAGTTTTTCACCACCAAGTATGTTAGCTGTGTGTTTTTTATATATGGTCCTTATTATGTTGAGGTATATTCTTTCTAAATCTACTTTGTTGAAGGTTTTTATCATGATCAAATGTTATACTTTGCTAAATGCTTTTTCTGTGTCTATTAAAATTATCCATGGTTCTTATCCTTTCTCTTATTGATGTGATATATCATATGGATTGATTTGGGAATATTGCAACCTAGGAATAAATCCCACTTGATTGTGGTGAATGATTTCTTTAATGTATTGTTGGATTCCATTTTCTAGTTTTACTGAGAATTTTTACGTCTATGTTTAACAGGGGTTTGGGCTTGTAGTTCTCTTTTTTAGTGGTGTCTTATCCAGTTTTTATAACAAGGTAATGTTGGCCTCACAGAATAAATTTGGAAGTTTTCCTACCTTTTCTGTTTTTTTTTTTAATAGTTTGAGAATAGATATTAATGCTTTAATTTTTTCTAAGATTTTATTTATTTGAAAGAGAGAGAACACAGGTGAGGGGGGGGAAGAGAGGGAGGGAGAGAATCTCAAACAGACTGTATGCTGAGCTGAGAGCCCCGAGCCCAATGTGGGGCTTGATGTCACAGCTCTGAGATGGTGACCTGACCTGAAAGCAAGAATTGGATGCTTAATCAGCTGAACCACCCAGGCACCTCTTAACTCTTCTTTAGATATTTTGTAGAATTCACCTGTGAAGCTATCTGGTCCTGGACTTTTGTTTGTTGGGAGTGTTTTGATTACTAACTCCATTTCTTTGATGGTTATCAGTCTGTTCAATTTTTCTATTTCTCCTGTTTAAATTTTAGTAGTTTAGATGTTTCTAGGAATTTACTATTTCTTCTAGGTTGTTTAATCTGTTGGCATATAGTTTTTCATAATATTCTCTGATATTAGCTTGTACTTTTGTAATGTTGTTATTTCTCCATTCTATTTTGTGATTTCATTTGAGTCTTATCACATTTGTTCTTTATAGGTTTGGCTAGAGGTTTATCAATTTTATTAATTTTTCAAAAAACAAGCTCCTGGTACTATTGATCTTTTCTTATTTTTAATTTCTATATTTTTTATTTCTGCCCTAATCTTTGTTATTTCCTTCCTTCTGCAAGTTTTAGGCTATGTTTGTTCTAGCTCCTTTAGGAATAGGTTAGGTTGTTTATGTGAGATTATTCTTTCTTCTTGAGTTTACCCTGTATGGCTATAAATTTCCCTTTCAGAACTGCTTTTACAGCATCCTAAGGATTTTGGATCATTGTCTTTTTATTTTCATTTGTTTCCATGTACTTCTTTATTTCTACTTTTATTTTCTGGTTGGCTCATTCATTGTTTAGTAGCATGCTATTTATCCTCCAAATATTTGTGCTCTTTCCAGACTTTTTCTTGTGATTGACTTCTAGTTTCACAGCATGTGGTCAGAAAAGATGCATGGCATGGTCTGTCTTCAATCCTTTGAACTTGCTGAGACTTGTTTCATTGCCTATTCTGGAGAATGTTTCACATGCACTTGAAAAGAATGTATTCTACTATTTTAGGATGGAGTATTTGGAATGTATAGGTGGTAGAGCCATCTAGTCCAGTATATTATTCAAAGCCACTATTTCCTTGCCGATTTTCTGTTTGGATCATCTGTCCATCAAATGGGATATTAATGTCCCTCCTATTATTGTATTGTTATTGATTGAAAAACTTATGTTTGTTACTAACTGTTTTATGTATTTTGGTGCTCCCATTTTGGGGGCATAAATATTTATAATTGTTATAATTGTTATATCTTCTTGTTGAATTGTTTCTTTTATTGTTACATAGTGTCCTTCTTTGTCTCTTGTTACAGTCTTTGTTTTAAAATTCAGTTTGTCCAATAAAAGTATTGCAAGTCTGGGTTTCTTTTGCTAACCATTTGCATGACAGATGTATTTCCATATATCTATAGGTCTAAAATGAATCTTTCATTGGCAGCATGTAAATGGGTCCTGTTTTTTTTATCCATTCTTTCACCTTTATGTCTTTGGTTTGGAGAACTTAGTCCATTTATATTCAAGTAATTATTGATGCTGTTATCTTTATTTTATATATTTTTTATTTTATTTTATATTTTATTTACATTTTTATTATTTGTTTTGTTGCTCTTTCTGAAGATTTTCTTTGATCCTTTGTCTTTCTCTTTGTCTTTCATATTTTGCTGATTTTCTTTAGTATATATTTGGGTTTCTTTCTCTTTATTTTTATTAGTTATATATATATATATAACTAATATATATATATATATATATGATTATGATTAAGTTTGTATGTAACTTTTTCTGCATGTAACAGTATATACTAAGTTGATAGTTGTGGGGTGCCTGGGTGGTTCAGTCATTAAGTGTCTGCCTTCAGCTCAGGTCATGATCCTGGAGTCTCAGGATCGAGCCCCACATCTGGCTCCCTGCTCACCAGGAAGCCTGCTTTTCCCTCTCTCACTCCCCCTGCTTGTGTTCCCTCTCTAGCTGTGCTTCTCTCTGCCAAATAAATAAATTTAAAAAAATAATAAATTGATGGTTGTTTAATTTTTAAAGTTTTTTTTAAGTTTTGTTTTACTTAAATAATCTCTACACCAAATGTGGGACTTGAACTCACTAGCCTGGGATCAAGAATCACATGCTTTTTTGACTGAGCCAGCCAGGCACCCCAATGGTCATTTACATTTAAACCCCTTCCTTTCTCCTCTCCATCCCACATTTTAGATATATGTTATTATATATCCTTTTATTTTGTGAGTTCCTTGTCTAATTTTACAGAAATATTCATTTTTACTACTTCCATGTTTCTTACCTTCATACTGTCACTTTTGGTCTTTCCTTTCTACTCAAAGAGCCCTCTTAAGATTGTGGAGGGATGGGTTAGTGGTCATAAAGTCTTTTGGCCTTTGTCTGGGAAGGTCTTTATCTCTTTTTCTATTCTTGATGATAGCCCTGCTGAGTAGAGCATTATTGGCTGCAGACTTTTTCCATTCAGGACTTTCAATATTTCCTGCTCTCTCTTTTGGATTGCAAAGTTTCTGTTTAAAAATCTCCTATTAGCCCTGTGGATACTCCCTAGTAAGCTACTGTCTTCTTTTTTCTTGATTGTATTTTTTTCTTTATCACTCTATCTTACAAATGTAATTATAACGTTTCTTCTTGTGGGTCTGCTTTTGTTGATTTACTGTGACTTTTCCATGTCTCCTTGATCTAGACATCTGTTTCCTTTCCCAGATTAGGAAAGTTTTCAGCTATTATTTCTTCAAATAAATTTTCTGTCCCCTTTTTTTCTCTCTTCTTCTTCTAGGATTCCTATAATGCAAATGTTGTTACATTTGATGGAAACTCTGAATTTCTAAGTCTGTTCTTATTTTGCATAATTCTTTTTTCTCTCTTTTTTTCAGCTTGATTACTTTCCATTACTCTGTCTTCTAGGCACTAATTCTTTCCTTTTTTTTTGTCCTGCTGTTCATTCCATCAAACATGTTTCTCACTTCATTTATTGAGCCTTTTATCTGTGCTGTTATTCTTTATCTCTGGTTTAAGGGTCTCACTCATGTCTTCCACTCTTTTCTCAAGTCCATGAGTAGCCTTATGAGCACTGCTTTAAATTCTTACCAGGTATGTTACTTTTATCTGTTTTGCTTAGATTTCTGGCCATGGCTTTGTCCTATTAAGAGTGTCATCTAGGTCTTCTGTGACTTTTTGTAGTGACTTTTTGAAGTAGAGGTCCTCTAGTGCCCTGCAGTGCAGTGTCCCCTGTTCACCAGAACCTGGGCTTCAGGAGAGTAACCTGTGTATGTTGCTTATACCCTGCTGTTGTGTCCGAGCTACTTTTCCTTTCAGTGCAGTCATCTGCACTGACTCTGTCTGATGTGGTCTCTGCTTCCTCTCTGTGGTGTTAGTGGGATGCAGGCAGGACACTTCTGATGGGGCATGCCCCTTGGGAGACTTGGAAGCAGGGTGGTGCTGTAAGCAAAAGTTGTGCTGGGCCATAGTTCAATGCTGGATCCCCTGAAGCACTGTAGCAATCAGGGACAGCATGGGAGTGGTCGGGGGTGCACAGTACCAGGCAATGGCTGTGTACACAGCATCTGGACACAGTATATACAGATTTAATAAAACTTACCCTCAGCCTAGGGCTGAGGATAGCAGGTTTAGGGTGAGTGGGTCCTCAGAACTCATGGGCAGGATACACTGTTAGCAGGTTAGGTAGCAAGAATCTGTGTAGCCCTGCTTCCTACACATGGCCCTGTATGTATCCTGGAGGGCGAGGGAGGAAAACAGCATCTCTCATAAGCATTAAACTTTTAAATTCTCTACATGTTTTTATGTGTAGATATTGAAATGCCCAAATTCTGAGACCCTCCAAAGACGACCACCAGAGTCCAGAGTCACAGCCAAACGACAAGGGTGGTTTATTGCGAGTTCGAACCCAGACCTCCACGCACTTGTTATCGGTGACGCTAAGAGGCCATGAACAGCAGATCTTACAGCTTTTTATAGATAGGCACAAACAAGTTCGGGACTTTTCGCAGTACTTGGACTCTTATTGGCTGACATTTAAATTTGAACACCAGCATGATCTGGTTGGTTCCGGCACTTATTAACCGAAACCGCAGAGGAGCACTCCTTCCTGCAACACCCAGCATGAAAGGGGGAAGGGTGAGTCTTTCAACATAGCCACA
>PITA01022806.1:0-29601 GCA_004023965.1 Spilogale gracilis | reverse complement strand
TTTTTTTTTTTTTTTTAAAGATTTTATTTATTTGACAGAGAGAAACACAGCCAGAGAGGGAACACAGCAGGGGGAGGGAGAGAGAGAAGCAGGCTTCCCGCCTATCAGGGAGCCCTATGTGGGACTCGATCCCGGGTCTCCGGGATCATGACCTGAGCCGAAGGCAGTCGCTTAACCAACTGAGCCACCCAGGCGCCCCTATTGTCAACGTTTTTATTTGATTTAGTGTTTAATTGGTTTATAAAATTGGCTGCTCCCATGTTAGGGGCATAGATATTTAAAATTGTTAGATCTTCTTGTTGGACAGACCCTTTAAGTATGATTTGATGTCCTTCTTCATCTCTTATACTCTTTGGCTTAAAATCTAATTTGTCTGTTATGAAGACTACCACCCCAGCTTTCTTTTAATGTCCATTAGCATGGTAAATTGTTTTCCATACCCTCACTTTAAATCTGGAGGTGTCTTTGGATCTAAACTGAGTTTCTTGTAGACAGCATATTGGTGGGTCTTGGTTTTTTGTTTTTGTTTTTGTTTTTTTATCCATTCTGATACCCTCTGTATTTTGATTGGGGCATTTAGCCCATTTACATTCAGGGTAACTGTTGAAAGATGTGAATTTAATGCCATTGTATTTCCTATAAGGTGACTGTTACTGTATATTGTCTCTGTTCCTTTCTGGTCTGATACTTTTAGTCTCTCCCTTTGCTTAGAGGACCCCTTTTAATATTTCCTTTAGGGATGGTTTGCTGTTTGCAGATTATTTTAGTTCTTATTTTTCCTGGAAGCTTTTCCTCTCTCCTTCTATTTTCAATGACAGATTAGCTGGATATAATATTTTTGGCTGCATATTTTTCTTGTTTAGTGCTCTTTATATATCATGCCAGTTCTTTCTGACCTACAAGGTCTCTGTGATAGGTCTGCCACCAATCTAATATTTCTGCCATTGTATGTCACAGACCTCTTCTCCTGAGCTGCTTTCAGGATTTTCTCTTTGTCACCAAGATGTGTAAGTTTTGCTGTTAGATGATAGGGTGTTGACCTATTTTTACTGATTTTGAGGAGGTTCTCTGTGCCTCCTGGATTTTGATGCTTATTCCTTTCACCAAAGTAGGGAAATTCTCTACTATAATTTGATCCAATATAACCTTCTGCCTCTCTCTCTTTTTCTTCTTCTGGGATCCCAGCTATTCTAATATTGTTTCATTTTATGATATTACTTATCTCTTGAATTCTCCCCTCATGGTCCAGTAGGTTTTTTAAATATATCTTTTTCTTAGCTTCTTTATTTGTCATCATTTGGTCTTCTATATCATGAATTATCTCTTCTGCCTCATTTATCCTACAGTAAGAGCCTCCAGTTTTTATTGCACCTCATTAATAGCTTTTTAAAAATTTCAACCTCGTTAGATTTTAGTTCTTTTATTTCTCCAGAAAGGGGTTCTATTTCTCCAGAAAAGGATTCTCTAGTATCTTCCATTCTTTTTTAGAGCCTAGCTAATACCCTGATAATCCTCATTCTGACATATTACTAATGTCCCTATTGATTAGGTCCCTAGTCATTGGTACTGCCTCTAGTTCTTCTCTTTCTTTCTTTCTTTTTTTTTTTTTTGAGGTGAGTTTTTACACCTTGTCATTTTATCCAGATAAGAATAAATGAATGAGAGAATTAAATAGTAAAAGGGTAGTGTAGTGACAACCCCAGAAAAATATACACTAACCATATCAGAAGAGATCCAAAGGGGGGAGAAGGAAAAAAAATCTGTATCTATATTTATCTAATCTATCTGTCTCTCTGTCTATATATATGATTAGACTGGTGAATAGAACAGAGCCACACACTTGATTTTGGGTGTATTTTGCTCTGTTAGAAGAAACTGCCTCCCAAATTTTTAAAGAAAAACTTATATATGTACAAAAATAAGGGTATACATGAAGAAGGAGTAGAATATGCCTATAAAGATTAAAGTTAAAAAAGATTCTAAAAAGAGAATTGATAAAGGAAGAAGTTGGTTGAAAAAAGAAAAAAAGAGGACAGAATGGGATGAAGCTGGAGACTAGAACAAAGCCATGCACTAGATTTAGGGTATATTTTTATCTATTAAAAGAAACTGTATCTCAAAGTTTTGGAGAAAGAAAAACCTATATGCATTGAAAAAATAAGCTTAAATAAAATGAAGGGATAGAATATGAGTGAAACAATGAAATTTTTAAAAATATTTTTTAAAAGATATTGATAAGATAAAATAGTTTTAAAAAGTTAAAATAGGAAAGAGAAAAAATTTTAAAAATAGAATAAGAAAAAAATAAAATTAAAAATACTTAACTTTGAAAGATTAAAGAGTCATAGGAAAAAAAGAAACATCAATCCTACAGTGGTGCATTCCCTTGAAGTTCCATAGTTTTCATTGGTCAGCGAACTTGGTCTTGGCTAATTGTTCTCACTGATCTTCTGGGGGAGGTGGCTGTTGCAGTGATTCTCCAGTGTCTTTGCCCGAGGCAGAACTGCTCCGCCCTTGCCAGGGGCCAGGCTAAGCACCCGTTCAGGTTTGCTCTCGGGAGGTTTTGTTCCCTGGACGCTTTCCGTACAGCTTTGGAGGATGGGAATGAAGATGGCGGCCCCCAGTCTCCAGCCCAGAGGAGCCCGGCTCAGAGCTTGGGGTCCCACTCCTCAGTGCGCCCCCAGAGAAAAGCAGTAAGTCATGCCTGTCTCCCTGGTGTCCAGCTGCACTCTGTACTCACCTGGCCTGTGACCGAGTGTCTCTATCTCCAGCACTCATCCCTGTTTGGAGTCTCCAAACCCCGCAGATTCTCCCGTGCTTGAAGAGATGTGGTGCAACTGCACCTTGGATCACAGTTTAAGGTAAGCTCAAGCTGAAAGCCCATTCCTTGGCTCCATCCTTGCAGTCGCCTTCCTGCTCCGATACCTTTGGGCTCTGCCACACTCAGGCACCCTGGGTCCTTCTATGACCCTGCGGGTCCTGAGACCACACTGCCCCAGCGAGTGTTCCCCTCCTCCGTTAGCCTCTGGAGTGGCATCCCTCAGTGGAGCAGACTTCTAAAGGTTTTTATTTTGTGCTCCACTGCTGTACTGCTGGCCAGGAGCAGCCCTTACCCCCACTGTCTGTCTTCCCAAATGTTGCCTCGGATTCACTTCATACGTCCTACCTTGAGAAAGTGGTCACTTTTCTGTTCCTAGAATTGCTGCTCTTCTCTGATCTCCTGTTTAGTTTATAGGTGTTCCAACTGGTTTGATAACTCTCTAGCTGAACTCCTGGGACTTGGTGATATCTAGGTTCCTACTCCTCTGCCATCTTGCTCTCCCTCCAATCTCAACCAGTTATTTTATATTGAGTTTTGATCCTGCAACTTTACTGAATTTATTTTTAGTTTTAATCATTTTTTGGTGGTGTCTTTAGGATTTTCTTTTTTTTTTTAAAGATTTTATTTATATATTTGACAGAGAGAAACATAGCTAGAGAGGGAACACAAGCAGAGGGAGTGAGAGACAGAGAGGAAGCTTCCTGATGAGCAGGGAGCCCGATGTGGGGCTCAATCCCTGGACTCTGGGAACATGACCTGAGCTGAAGACAGACGCTTATTGACTGAGCCACCCAGACGCCCCTCTTTAGGATTTTCCGTATATAAACTATCACTTCATCTACAAACGGAGACAGTTTTACTTCTTCTTTTCTATTCTGAATAACTTTTATTTATTTTTCTTGCCTATTACTCTAGCTAGGACTCCCAATTCTGTGTTGAATAAAAGTGGCATCCTTGTGTGTTATTCCTACCTTTGAGTATGATGTCAGCTCTGGGCTTGACATATATGGCTTTTATTATGTTCAGATACATTCCTTCTACACCCATTTTCTTGAGAGTTTTTATCATAAATGGATGTTAAATTTTGTCAAATGCTTTTTCTGCATCTATTTAGATAATCATATGATTTCTGTCCTTCATTTTGTTAATGTGGTGTATCACACCGATTCATGGATGCTGAACCATCCTTACATCCTTGGACTAAATCCTGCTTGATCATGGTGTATGATCCTTTTGATGTATTGTTGAACTCAGTTTGTTTATGCTTTCTTGAGTATTTTTACATATATTTTCTTCAGGGATATTGGCCTATAATATTCATTTCTTGTAGTGTCCTTGTCTGGTCTTGGTATTAGGGTAATGCTGGCCTTGTAAAATTACTTTGCAGATGTTCCCTCCTCTTCTGTTTTTTGGGACAGTTTGAGAAGGGTATTAATCCTTTAAATTTCATTAAAATTCTCCAATAAGGCCATCTGGTCCTGACATTTTCTCTGTTGGGAGATTTTTGATTACTGAGTCAATCCTTTTAGTAGTATTGATCTCTTTGGATTTTCTACCTCTTTGTGATCATCTTGTTTGGTTGAATTTTTAGGAATTTATCCATTTCTTCTAGGTTATCTAATTTGTTGGCATAAAATTTTTCATAGTAGTTTCTTATGATACAGATATTTCTGTATTATCAATTATAAAGTCATTATTTGAGTATTCTCACTTTTCTTCTTGGTCTAGCTAAAGCTTTGTCAATTTTATCTACCCCCCCCAAAAAAGTCACTGATATTTTTTATTGTGTTTTCAGTCTCTATGTCATTAATTTCTGTTCTGATCCTTATTTTTTCTTTCTACTGACTTTGGGATTGGTTTTTTTCTTACTTCTGGTTATTTGAATTGTAAAGTTAGGCTACTTAATTGAAATATTTCTTTTTAAAATGTAGGCAGCTATCACTACAAACTTTCTTTAGAACTGCTTTTGCTGCATCTCATAGTTTTGATGTGGTATGTTTCTATTTTTATTTGTCTGAGGATATTTTTTGATTTCCCTTTTCACTTTTTTGTTTGGCATATTGGTTGCTCAGGAACATGTTATTTAATCTCCACAAAACTTGAGTTTTCCAATTTTCTTCTTGTAGTTAATTTTTGGTTTTATACCATTGTGGTCAGAAAAGATGCTTTATGTGATTTCTGTACTCTTATTAAAGTTATTAAGACTTGTGTTGTGGTCTAACATATGACCTGTCCAAGAGAATATGTATGCTACTTCTGTCAGGTGTAATGTTCTATGTATGGCTTTTATGTCCATCTGATCTAATGTGTAGTTTAAGTCCATTGTTTCCTTATTGATTTTCTGTCTGGATGATCTATCCCTTGTTGAAAGTGGGGTACTGAATTTCCCCGTTATCATATTGCTCTCTCTGTCTCCCGTTAGATTTCAAATAAACAAATATTTCAAGTAAGTTCAATTAGTTTTATATATTTAGGTGCTCCAGTATTGGTTGTTGTATTCTCTTGATGATTTTCCCCCTAATGTAATATAATGAGCTTTGTGTCATATTATTATTTTTTGTCTTAAAAATCTATTTTGTCTGATACAAGTATAAGTAGCCCTGCTCTCTCTCTCTCTCTACATGGACTGTCTATTTCAATTCCTTCCCTTTGAGCCTCTGTGTACCTTTAAACCTGAAATGAATTTCTTGTAGTCAACATATTCTGTTCTTGTTTTTGGTTTTTGGGTTTTGTTTTGTTTTTTAATCCTTTTGGCCACTCTGTGTCTTTTGATTTGGAGATTTTTAAAAAATATCTTATTTATTTATTTGACAGAGAGAAACACAGCCAGAGAGGGAACACAAGCAGGGAGAGTGAGAGAGGGAGAAACAGGCTTCCCGCTGAGCAGGGAGCCTAAATCAGGGCTCAATCCCAGGACTCCAGGATCATGACCCGAGGTGAAGGCAGATGCTTAATGACTGAGCCACCCGGACGCCCTTTGATTTGGAGATTTTAATCAATTTACATTTTTTTTAAATATTTTATTTATTTATTTGACAGGGAGAGAGATCACAAGTAGGCAGAGGCAGGTGGAGAGAGTAGAGGAAACAGGATCCCCGCTGAGCAGAGAGCCCTACACGGGCCTTGATCCCAGGACCATGAGCCAAAAGCAGACGCTTAACCAACTGAGCCACCCAGATGCCCTCCTTCTTTATTTTAAGCAAAGCCAAAAAGGGAATGGATATTTCATACAGTTTTCCTTGGCTGCCTTCATCTGTCCTCTGCTCTGTTTCCCTCATAAAACTGATGCAATTGTTTAGCACGAAAAGGCTTTCCAGCACACCTGACTGGAAGATAATATTGCCAGTCTGCCGCCTGGTAGAGTTGTACTGCAATTTCTGTCTTCCAGAGATGGAAGTGCATTCCATTCCCTCTGATAAGATAAAACTTCAACTCCTTAGCATGATGGTTAATGGCCTTTGAAATTTCACCTCTTCTGACTTCATCACCAGCTAGCCCTAAGCCTTAACTTTCAGCCTCAAGTAGCATAAAAATGCTTGCTCTTTCCTTACATCTATCATGCTTCTCCCTACTCTGCCTTTGCTCTTGCTGTAACCTCTTTCAGGAGGGCACTCCCCCAGTTTCTCACCTAGGTACCTCTTATTCTTTAAGTCATTGGTTCTCACCTGAGGTGTTCCCTTTCATCTCCAGCCAGGTGACATTAGGGAATGTCTGGAGACATTTATAGTTATCCCAATTGAAGAGAGGATGCTATTGCTTCTAGTGGGTAGACATCATGGATGTTGCTAATCATCCTGTAATTCACAGAACAGCCCCCCACAACAAAGAATTATCTAGTCCAAAATGTAAGTACTGCCACATTTGAGACATATTGCTTTAGATATTGTCCCCTCTAGGAAAAAAAAAAAAAACTTTTACTAAACTTACCCAGACTGTCTCAGTTACCTCAGTTAATGTTGCCTTAATATTATCCAGACTTCTTAAGAACCTTATATTTTGATGATTAAGAACTTGGAGTTTAGAGTCAGAATTTCTGATTTTAAATTCAGTTCTACTACTGTGTGTCCTTGGTAAGTTACAGAGCCTCAGTTCCCTCATCAGCAAAATCAGTATCTAATACATAGGATTATGGTGAGTATTAAATGAGACAATGCCGGTAAAGTGCTTAGCATGGTGCTAGGTACTGAGCATACAACTGAGTATACTCAGTTGCTGTTATTGTTGTGACTATGTTCATCATTATTTATGGCTCTACTTTCAGAGTCAGAGTTGGATTTGCCAAGAAACCAGTTAAGCTTAAATTTCAGGGCTCCTGTTTTTGCTTGGGGTTCTTCCAATGTCCTGCATTATATTCTCTATGAAAGATTTTACATTATCCTCTTAAAAACACCCCCAACCCTGCTTCCTTTTCCCATCTTATAAGCTCCAGACACTACAGAACTTAGACCCACTCCTGATCAGGATCTTATATAAATCCTTGCTATTATTCACCAGTGACAATAAGCTACCCAAGACCATAGCCTCTTCAACAAGTCACCAGCCAGCCTGAAGATAAATGTACTTTTCCATTATTGTCTGGTTTTATAAAAACCCTTCAGCCTTAAACTCACATTGCTTCCTTTCTTCCTTCTTGGTGGGGTCCTCTAGAAAGCATCTCACCTATCATTCAGGAATCAATAGCATCAGTAGCATCTCTCTCTTTGTGTTCTCTCTTTCCAGTTGACAATTCAACATTGTTACAAGGACAATTAGGAAAGGAAAATATGTGTTATCGCTGATCATGTACTGAAGAGAATTTTGTTATAACTGCAACAGCAGTGTCCCGTTTCCATGTGGACTGTGTGGGTCTCAGAAATTTGTTAGTACAACTTCCAGTTATGGTATTTGCTATGTAGTTATCTGACTTGTGTAGCTTCTCCTTTCTCAACCTCAGCTAACCCCAGCATCCTTCCCTGTAGTTCCAGTAATAAATACTTGTCACTGTCTTCCAGTCTTCCAGTGTCAAGGTTGACATGACAGGACCAAAAGGGCTGGACAAATCAATAAGAAAAAATAATAACAAAAACAAAAACCCTTGGTAGTGGAGTAATTCCAAAGTCCAAGCTGGCACTGAAAATTATATGAGGCACTGAAATTCCCACCACAGAGAAGCCCAGTGACAGGCACCTAATAAAAATGGAAACATGGTAATAGAAAAAGGAGTGCAAGAAAATTGAACTCTTGGCTAGCAAAACTCAAATAAAAATTAGAAATAATAATGCAGGTATCAAACTTTCTTCACTGTATAGCTGATTGTTCAAGGGAGGTGACTTGTAGCTTTTCTTCCCTTAATTTTGATCTCGTCATTATCTGACGGTGTGTATCCTCTGAAATAGAAATCACCCAGGTCTTCATTGAGAAATTACAGGCAAGATCTCCTCCTTGATTTTCAGTAGTGACTGCTATTTTATCCATGCTTCTTTTGATCAGAATGTAGACTGGGGAGGGAACATGCACATTTAATCATTTTGACCTAAGAAAAAGTGGAGGGTAAAAGGAAAAAAAAGGGAATATTTCATCAAGGGAGAAGCTCTTGGCTGCTTGTCTTTGAGTCTCAGTTTCCTTTCCTTCCTAATCAGGTTACTATTCACACCTGGGATTCTAGCAGGGTATAAATGACTTGAGACATGGGAGAGGTCTCTGTCATGGTACTTTCTCCACAGAGACTCTTTCCTATGGATGCATTGTTTTAATTAGCCAGAAGGACATGGCAGTGGCTTCCACTTTGATGTCTGTTTACAGACCTTTTTAGTAAACTTCAACTCATATAGTCTTTATTCCTAGAATATCTCCATTTGGCCTTCTCCAAGGCATCTTAAATGCACACAAACCTGCTGTGACCTCATCATCTCTCTCCGAAAATCTGGTCCTTTTCTAATATTCTCCAGCTCATGAATGATATCACCATCTAGCTGGGAAAAAGAAAAAACAGAAACCAAATAAAAATTTTCCAATTTTTCATGACTTGATTCTTCTTAGTATAGAGTTAAAGCATACTGAACACAGTCCCAGGGGCGCCTGGGGGGCTCAGTCAGTTGGCGGCTGCCTTTGGTTCAGGTCATGATCCCAGGGTCCTGGGACTGAGCCCCACATTGGGCTAAGCAGGGAGCCTCTTCTCCCTCTCCCTCTGCCTGCTGCTCTGTGTATCTCTCTGTCAAATAAATAGATAAAAATCTTTAAAAAAATAAAAATAAATGAACATAATTCCAGGTTTCCTTATATCTATGAAGACAGCAATGTAGAAGAAAAGCAGAGATTACTTTATAGAATACAGATTCTCTAATAAAGTATTTTGTATCTGAACCTGTGAAGCACATGGAGTTAACAAATATGTATACTCTCCCCTGAACTGCTAGCCTGGCAGGACAGATCCAGTACATTGGCAGAGAGTCCCGTGAGAAGGAGACACTGTGTGGGGGTTAGATATGATTTTGTTCATTTCAACTTCTATAAAAAGGCAACGGAAATTTAACAGGCTTTAGAAGAAAAAACGGAGAAACAAAGCAGTTGAAATGCTATTTTCTTGCCTCCAAACACACATTACATTTATCAAAGGAAATAATACGACTTGTAAGAATGTTTGTTACTGCCTTTTAATTTCTATTCAATAGCATCACTCAAAGAATACCATGTAGGCTGTTGGGGAATTTGAAATTAGCCTGGGAGAATATTCAATATTGTTGGCGACTTGATTTTAGTTCTTATATGAATATATCTCACTCTCCACAATTTCTGCTGATCTCTGATTTAGAATTACTCTTGGAATTCTAGTGCATTAAGTTTGGGGTTTTTTTAAGTCATGTACTGAATCACACAATTACAGACTCAATGGGATATTTGGAATTGTATCGTTCGTCCCCTTTATTTGCAGAAGAAACTGGGATGGAGCAAGGTTAAGACTTGTCAGAGCTATGTAGATAGTGTCAGACTTGAGTCTCAAAACTGAACTTTGTGAATCTCTGCGTAGTTCCTTTCATCTGGTACTGGCATTCTCTACCTAGTCTATTTTAAACATTTTTGTTTTAACAAAAACTTCTCACTAAAATCCACTAAGAAATTTGTTTTGTTAAATTATTTGTACATGCTTCATGACAGTCTAATAAAGATAGAATAAAACTTGGATGCAAAACCAAGGGAAATAAATGTTGCATCTTGACCATTTCTTTCCCATGTTACTCTCTTCCCATTTTCCCTCAGCACTCCCAGCACCTACCATTCTGAATCTTCCCCTGACCTTGACTATTTTCCCAGTTGCTGCAAATTTATTATTAACAATCTTTTAAATTCATTACCAAAATAATCTAAACCTATTATTAAAACATTTATATCCTCTCTTGTCTACATCTAAACATTAAACTTTCATTTAAAGTTGAATCCAATAAAATAACTATTTTTTAAACCTCTTGGTAACTGGCTTCTTACCCATCATTTTTAAGGAGTTGTATTAATTATTAAAATAACAGATTATTTGCCTTGAGATTAACTGCTTGGTTTTTGAAGACAATTTGTATGGGTAGACAGCCTCCTGTTCCCAGCATATTAAAATTCAGAATACACAAAGTAGATTACAGCTTTGTTTAGCTTCTATGCAGATCCCACAAGATACTGCAGTACCCTCAAATGAAGTGTACTCATGAAAAATCCTTAGTATTCACTTATAAGATACATTTCTTTTGTTTGTTTTTGTTTTTGTTTTTTACTTTAAATTTATTTTATTTTTTCAGTGTTCCAAGATTTATTGTTTATGCCCCACACCCAGTGCTCCATGCAATACCCACCACCAGACCCTCCCTTCCCCCCACCCCCTTCCCTATAAGACCTTCAGTTTGTTTCTATGTCCAAAGTTTCTCATGTTTCATTGCTTTCCCCGAATTACCCTAATTCCCATTTTCTTTCCTTCTCCTACTGTCCTCCATATTACCCCTTATGCACCTCAAGTAAGTGAAACCATGTTAATACTTGACTTTCTCTGCTTGGCTTATTTCACTCAACATAATCTCCTCCAATCCAGTCCATGTTGCAACAAAAGTTGGATATTCATCCTTTCTGATGGAGGTTTAGTATTCCATTGTATATATGTACCACATCTTCTTTATCCATTCATCCGTTGAAGGGCACTTGGCTCTTTCCACAGTTTGGCGATTGTGGCCATTGCTGCAATGAACACTGGGGTACATATGGCCCTTCTTTTCACTACATCTATATCTTTGGGGTAAATGCCCAGTAGTGCAATTGCAGGGTCATAGGGTAGATCTATTTTTAATTTTTTAAGGAATCTCCACACTGTTTTCCAAAGCGGCTGCACCAATTTGCATTCCCACCAACAGTGTAAGAGGGTTCCCATTTCTCTGCAGCCTCTCCAACACTTGTTGTTTCCTGACTTGTTAATTTTGGCCATTCTGACTGATGTAAGGTGGTATCTCAGTGTGGTTTTGATTTGAATTTCCCTGATAGCTAGTGACAATGAACATTTTTCATGTGTCTATTATCCATTTGTATATCTTCTATGGAGAACTGCCTCTTCATGTTTCCTGCGCATTTTTGGATGTGTTCATCTTCTTTTTGGATGTTGAGTTTGAGTAGTTCTTTATAGATCTTGGATATCAGCCCTTTGTCTGTAGTGTCATTTGCAAATATCCTCTCCCAGTTCATGGGTTGCCTCTTTGTTTTGTTGACTGTTTGCTGTACAGAAGATTTTTATTTTGATGAAGTCAAAAGTTCATTTCGCTTTTGTCTTTTTTGCCTTTGGAGACGTGTCTTGAAAGAAGTTGCTGTGGCCAATGTCAAAGAGGTTACTGCCTATGTTCTCTTCCAGGATTTTGATGGATTCCTGCCTCACATTGAGGTCTTTCATCCATTTTGAGTTTGCCTTTGTGTGTGCTGTAAGAGAATGGTCTAGTTTCATTCTTCTATATGTAGCTGTCCAATTTTCCCAGCACCATTTATTGACGAGACTATCTTTTTTCCACTGGATATTTTTCCTGCTTTGTCGAAGAGGATTTTCCCATAGATTTGTGGGTCCATATCTGGACTCTCTACTCTGTTCCATTGGTCTATTTTTCTGTTTTTCTGCCAGTACCATGTTGTCGTGGTGATCACAGCTTTGTAATAAAGCCTGAAGTCAGGTAATGTGATGCCCTCAGCTTGTTTTTCTACTTCAAAAATTCCTTAGCGATTCGGGGTCTTTTTTGGTTCCATATAAATTTTAGGATTATTTGTTCCAGCGTTTTGAAGAATGTTGGTGGAATTTTGATCGGAATGGCATTGAAAGTATAGACTTCTCTGGGCAGTATAGACATTTTAACAATGTTTATTCTTCTGATCCACGAGCATGGAATGCTCTTCCATATTTTTGTGTCTTCTTCAATTTCTTTGATGAGTGTTCTGTAGTTCCTCAAGTACAGATCCTTAACTTATTTGGTTAGGTTTATTCCTAAGTATCTTATGGTTTTTGGTACTATAGTAAATGGAATTGATTCTCTGATTTCCCTTTCTGTATTTTCTTTGTTAGCGTATAAGAACGCACCTGATTTCTGTGCATTGATTTTGTATCCTGCCACATTACTGAATTGTTGTATGAGTTCTAGTAGTCTGGGGATAGAGTCTTTTGGGTTTTCCACATAGAGTATCATGTCATCTGCAAAGAGAGAGAGTTTGACTTCTTCTTTGCCAAGTTGAATGCCTTTTATTTCTTTCTGTTGTCTGATTGCTGTTACTAGTACTTCTAACACTATGTTAAACAGTAGTGGTGAGAGTGAACATCCTTGTCTTGTTCCTGATCTCAGAGGGAAGGCTTTCAGTTTTTCCCCATTGAGAATGATATTCACTGTGGGTTTTTCATAGATAGATTTTTATGAGTTTGAGGAATGTTCCCTCTATTCCTATACTTTGAAGAGTTTTAATCAGGAATGGATGTTGTATTTTGTCAAATGCTTTTTCTGCATCAATTGAGAGTACCATGTGGTTTTTCTCTCTTCTCTTATTGATTTTTTCTATCACGTTGATGGAGTTGCGAGTGTTGAACCACCCTTGCATCCCTGGGATAAATCCCACCTGGTCATGGTGGATAATATTTTTAATGTATTGGATTCTGTTAGCAAGGATCTTGTTAAGAATCAGAGATATTTGTTTGAAGTTCTCCTTTTTGGTGGAGTCTTTGGTCTGGGGATTAGAGTAATGCTGACTTCATAGAAAGAGTCTGGAACTTTTCCTTCTATTTCTATTTTTTGAAACAACTTCAGGAGAATTGGTGTTATTTCTTCTTTGAATGATTGGTAGAATTCCCCAGGGAATCTGTCAGGTCCTGGGCTATTCTTTTTTGGGAGGTTTTTGATCACTGCTTCAATCTTGTTACTAGATATAGGTTTATTCAGATTGTCAATTTCTTCCTGTTTCAGTCTTGGAAGTTTATAGGTTTCCAGGAATGTATCCATATCTTCTAGGTTGTTAAACTTATTGGCATATAATTGTTGATAGTAATTTCTGATGATTGTTTCTATTTCCTTGGTATTGGTTGTGATCTCTCCCCTTTAATTCATAATTTTATTAATTTAGGTCTTCTCCCTTTTCTTTTGGATGAATTTGGCCAACGGTTTATCAATCTTATTAATTCTTTCAAAGAACCAGCTTCTAGTTTTGTTGATGTGTTCTACTGTATCTCTAGTTTCTAATTCATTGATCTCTGCTCTAATCTTAATTATTTCCCATCTTGTGTGTGGGGTTGGTTTAATTTGTTGTTGATTTTCCAGTTCTTTTTTTTTAAGATTTTATTTATTTGACAGAGAGAAACACAGCCAGAGAGGGAACACAAGCAGGGGGAATGAGAGAGGGAGAAGCAGGCTTCCCGCCGAGCAGTGAACCCAATGTGGGACTCGATCCTGGGTCTCCAGGATCATCACCTGAGCTGAAGGCAGTCGCCTAACCAACTGAGCCACCCAGGCATCCTGATTTTCCAGTTCTTTAAGGTGTAATGAAAGTTGGTATATTTGGGATTTTTCAATTTTTTTGAGTGAGGCTTGGATGGCTATGTATTTCTCCCTTAGGACTGCCTTTACTGTATCCCATAGGTTTTGAATTGATGTATCCTTAATCTCATTGGTTTTTATGAAGTGTTTCAGTTCTTTGATTTCCTGGTTGATCCAGATTCTTTTTTTTTTTTTTTAATCCAGATTCTTGAGCAGGATAGTCTTTAGCTTCTAAGTATTTGGTTGTCTTCTGAACTTTTTGTTGTGGTTGACTTCCAGTTTCATGGCATTGTGGTCAGAGAATATGCACGGAATAATCTCAATCTTCTGGCATCAGTTGAGCCCTGATTTGCGACCTAGTATGTGGTCTATTCTCGAGAAAGTTCCATGTGCACTCTAGAAGAATGAGTATTTTGCTGTTTTAGGGTAGAATGTTCTGAGTATATCTATGAGATCCATCTGGTCCAATGTGTCATTCAAGGCTCTTGTTTCTTTGTTGATTTTCTGATTAGATTATCTGTCCATTGCTGAGAGTGGGCGGTGTGTTAAGGTCTCTTACAGTTAATGTGTTCTTATCAATATGACTCTTTATTTTGCTTAACAGTTGGCTTATGTAGTTGGCTGCTCCCATGTTGGGGCCATAAATATTTACAATTGTTAGATCTTCTTGGTGTATAGACCCTTTGAGAATGATGTAGTGTCCTTCTGTGTCTCAGACTATAGTCTTTAGATTAAAATCCAATTTGTCTGATATGAGAATCGCTACCCTGGCTTTCTTTTGAGGTCCATTAGCATGAAAGATGGTCCTCCATCCCTTCACTCTCAATCTGAAAGTGTCCTTAGATTCAAAATGTGTCTCTTGTAAACAGCATATGGACGGGTCCTGTCATTTTATCTGGTCTGCAACCCTGCGCCTTTTTATGGGAGCATTTAGTCTATCCACATTGAGAGTGATTATTGATAGATATGATTTTATTGACATCTTGTTGCCTGTGAAGTTCATGTTTCTATAGATTACCTCTGTAAATTTCTGTTCTGTGTCACTCTTGGGTTCGTTTCTCTTTTATAGAACCCCTCTTAATATTTCTTGTAGTGCTGGCTTGGTGGTCACATAATCTTTTAGACCTTGGCGGTCCTGGAATTTTTTTTATTTCTCCTTCCATTCTGAAATTCAACCTTGCTAGGTACATTATCCTTGGTTGCATATTTTTGTCATGTAACTTCCTGAATATGTCTTGCCAGCCCTTTCTGGCTTGCCAGGTTTCTGTGGATAGGTATGACGTTATTCTGATGGTCCTCCCTTTATACATAAGGGATCGCTTCCCCTTAGCTGCCCTTAAGACATATTCTTTGGTTTTATGATTCATGAAGTTTTACTATTATGTGCCTGGAGGTTTTTCTGGCCTCGTCGATCTTGGGGGGTGTCCTCTCTACTTCTAGGACACAAACATTTGTTTCATTCCCCAGATTAGGGAAATTTCCATCTATGATTTGTTCAACAATATCTTCTAGGCTTCTCTCTCTCTCAACTCCTTTGTGGATTCCAATAATTCTGATATTGGAACATTTCATGGCATCATTTATTTCCCTAATTCTATTTTCATGGGATTTTTAGGTTTTTGTTCCAAGACTTCTCTTGCTCCTCCTTCCTTTTTTTTTTAAGATTTTATTTATTTATTTGACAGAGAGAAACACAGCCAGAGAGGGAACACAAGCAGGGGGAGTGAGAGAGGGAGAAGCAGGCTTCCCGCTGAGCAGGGAGCCCGATGGGGACTTGATCCCGGGTCTCCAGGATCATGACCTGAGCCGAAGGCAGTTGCTTAACCAACTGAGCCACCCAGGCACCCCTTGCTCCTCCTTCTTAATCCATCTGTCTTCTAAATCACTAATACGATCTTCAGCTTCACTTACTCTAGCTGTTAGCATATTTATATTAGATTGAATCTCATTAACAGCCTTTCTAACCTCACTTTCACTTCTGTCATTAGGGCTTCTATCTATGCGACCACCAAGCCAGCACTACAAGAAATATTAAGAGGGCTTCTATCTTGAGACTTCTATGTTCTTTTCCAAGTTAGCCATTGCTTGGACGATTGCTTCTCTGAATTCCATTTCTGTCATATTGTTTATGTTCATTTCTAGTAATTCTGTGACAGGGTTTGCACTCTCTGGGTTTTTCTTCTGTTAGTTGTTCCTCCTCTGAGTCATTTTGGCAAGGAGTGGTTGAGAGGGTATATAGTTGAATATATCAACCACTGTCCAGGTGAATTGTTCACTCGAAGGTTTCAGAGCAATCAGAAGTCACCACCGAAAAGGAAGAAGGAAAAAAAAAGGGAGAGAAGAAGAGAAAGAAAGCAAGAAAAAAGACCCAACCAGAGTGGATCCCAGTGTTAGAATTTATATGGTACAAAACTACAACAGGGTAAAGAAAAAGACCATCAAGAGTAAAAGAAAGTTGAAGAGATCAAAAAGATAAGCCCAACCTGAATGACCCTCAAGACCAGTATTTATATATTACAAAGACAAAACCAATTACACAGAAACACTGACAGACTATGGTGGGAAGGTGAGTGCAAACCCTCCTTGTGGGCAAAGAAAGTATTTCAGATCCTCCTGGGTTTGTTTGGATATTATTGTTAGAGGAGCCCACTTTCTAAAGATACAGGGTGATTAGAACTGGTTTGTATATAGGGGTAGTATTGAATAGGGATGCAGGATTACCTTGAAGCTTATAACTATAACTATATATATATATATATATATACGAAAATATATATATATATTTAAAAGAAAAAAGAATAAAGGAAAGAAAAGAGAAGAAAGGGAAAAAACAAAAAAATAAACAAACAAGAGAAGCAACAACAACAGAAAACTCAGGTATGTGTTTGAAAAAATTTCTCAAGTTAAAAAGTTATTATGGAATGTTGTATTAAGTATCACATTGTAATAATAAGTGGGTTAAAAATTAAAAGAACAAAAATCATGAGAATGAATTTTTAAGTTTAAAGTGGAAACTTTAAAAGTAAAAATTAAAAAAAAATTTAAAAAAGAAAATAAAGTGAAAAGCTGCATCTATAAAGTGTACAGCTTTTGGGGTAGTACCAGGAGCTTAATATATTGCCTTTCCCCCGATGTTGGGGTTTTACAGTTTGGGTGTTGTCCTCTTGTGCTTCTGGCTGGCCTTCTGGGGGCGGGGCCTTCTGGGGGCGGGGCCTGCCGTGTCTTTCATTCCCTTCTAGCTGGGTGAGTCCCACCCCCTTCCTAGGGACTGGGCTCCATGGCAACCAGGTTGTCAGGCTTTAGTTCTCTGGAGGGTTTGTTCTTCTGTGGCGTTTTGCAGCTTTTCAGGAAGTCAGGTCATAGCAAGATGTCTGCACCCAGACCTCCTTCCCAGAGAGAGCCCCTAATTAGCAACCCTCTGGAGATGGGGGTGCCCACAGCCTCTCCCTGCATCTTTCCCCTTGGCCGCCTGTCACAACCGGGGACACCTGCAGCCACTGGTCCGATTGGAGTCCGAAGTCCCCGCTTGTCGTTTCGCTCCCACGCCACAGAAACTGCCACAGATTTTGGGTCGTGTGACCTTGTCTCTGCCCAGGGAGTCTGTGGTGCAGCCCCATGCAGGAGGGACTGAAATCCCGGCCTCGCTCGTCATGCTCAAGTCTGCAAAATCGCCTTGGGGGGGGGGGCTGGCCCAAGGGGCAGAGAAAAGCCGCGGAGGGAAAAAAAGCAGCAGAAAAAAAAATTGACAGTTTTAAATATACTCTGCTCTGCCACTTTCTCTCTGCAGATCTATCCCCATTTCCCCAGCTGCCCCTCAGGCACTCCGTTTTTGTCTGCTTTTAATCAGACCATAATCTGCTGTTGTTCCCCAAACACAGAGCACTTTCGTGCTGGGGTATTGCTTTCCAATGGGTCATCTCTGCGGGCTTCCTTCCCCATGTCCCTTGTCTTTGGCTATCCCTCTTATCACTCCCACTCCACTCTACCTCTTTGTCGATGTTCTTTTTCCCCCATAGAGATCCAGAAGTGTGAAATATTACATTTCAGGCTGATTTAATGGGTGCTCACAGTGTTCTTGTAGTGTTTTTTGCAGGAATTGAGCTCACTTCAGGGGACTCCCTGAAATGGGGTCACCCAGCCTTCCGCTATCTTGCCCCCCTAGGCCGAGATACATTTCTCTACATGTATCAAAGAGCAACACAAGATCTCACAAATTAGAGATGCTTTCTCCATCAGGAAACATTATTGCCCAAACAGTGATATATATATTATATATATAAGATAAAGACACATTTTTTCAGGTTAAGCAGCATTTTTACCTCCTTCTTTCTCCCAAATACAGGCATTATCCAGAAATTAGGGGGAGGGGAAATAGACATGTAGGCAAGCATATCTCAGAGCAAGCCTGGGAATGCCAGTATAAGGTCACACTGATACTGTTTCTGACTAGATTGAAGTTTCTCTAAGTGGCCAGGAACTTAAATGTTTTCACTTGCAAAGGGGGTCACTTCGGCCCTGAACACTATGGTTAATTCAGAAGTAGAGATTTGTCTCAAGCAGAGCTTCTGAGGATCAGTACTCTTGTCAGTGCTATTGGAAAGGGAGGTGTTTTCTCAGTGTCATAAGGATATAATTTTCTTTAGTACTAAGCATGCAATTTGCATTCTTCTTCGTTTATAATTGTACAATTCTTACAAAGAACTTCAAGTGAAATAGCCCATTCTGTGACTGATCATACAGGAAACTGATAAAATACTATATTGGTTAAGATGATTCTGTGCTAACAGTCATAAGTTCTAAGTTTGTCTCCTTATTTTGTTTCCTTAGAGACATCAAGTCTGTGATTGCTTTGTCTTTTTTACGGCAAAATATAATAGGGTCTTACATACAGACCACTATAAGCTGCCCATTGACTAATGCAGTCATTTGAAACCACTCTGCTCTTCTCTGTTTTGAAAGAACAATAGGCTAATGTTTACCTCTGAGATATATTTCCTTGTACCCTAATTTCTCTATTGTGGGGTCTCTCAATCTATACAGTCAAACCCTAGGACAGAAAGAAATTATGTCAAGTGAAGGGATAGAAAAAATTATGACACCCACCATTGGCTTTTTAGAGATTCAGATAGCCATGTGTTCCAAGTGAGTTCACACTCATGGCTGCATGGCAATGAGCAAGTTATATTTGTGTTTCAATATTTATAACATCACTACATCACTTTTTCTTGGACATATTTGTTCTGCCTTGTATCCATTCTTCCCTACTTGTGATATAGCACTACCTGAGTTTCTTAGAGGAATTATTCTTCCCTACATTCCTTATTTCTACATTTTATTAGACTGGTGTCACAGAGCCCAAGCTTGACTAACTACAACATGGCACTTGAACCTACCAGAGGTACAAATGTTTTGTTTCTGGACTTATGTTGGAATTATTAAATTTATTAAAAAGGAAGGGTCTACTTTCATCCATTAGACTTGAAGATAGGCTGATGTCAGCCTGGAGCAAATGTTGTTGACCTACTCATGGGCTCTAAGCTCTCAACATTTCCATGTTAGCAGACCCAACAGCTCCCAACTGTCAGCTACTATGTCTCCACCTAAGAGCTCTCTCTGGTCATAGCAGCCAACCCATTCAGCTGGTGTATTCATAGGGCAGGCTGTAAGTCCCAAAGAATTCAAGCTCCCGGAGCAGCTTTCCACAAGTGACTGGTGGGAGCTGATGGATCAAAACCCCAGTATCCTCTCCCCTTAGATCACAAATCTCTGAAGTGTGGACTTGAATTTTCAATGTCAAGCTATTATTTTTTATTTAGCATTGGATGGATATATGTGTGTATGTATACACACATGAATACAAATATTTGTATGTGTTTTTACGAACATATATCCATGTCTTAATATATACATAAATATTCATACATATGGGTAGAATTCATATTGTTTGTATATGATTCATAATGTTTTTATATGGTTTTATATTGTTACATATCTCTGACTTAGGTAGGCATAGTATCTTGTAAGTACCTTTCTTGGCTCAATCATAGAACACTATTCTAATTAGTTCATTAAAATCACTCAATATTGGGCACCTAGGTGGTTCAGTGGGTTAAAGCCTCTGCTTTCGGCTCAGGTCATGATCTCAGGGTCCTGGGATTGAGGCCCACGTTGGGCTTTCTGCTCAGCAGGAAGCCTGCTTCCTTCTCTCTCCCTGCCTGCCCTGCCTACTTGTGATCTCTCTCTCTGTCAAATAAATAAACAAAATCTTTAAACAAAAAAATCACTCAATATTTATTTGGTTTCAAAGCTGATATTCAGCCATATTTACCAGTAAAGCCATATCATTGCTATGGCTAGCCCTTATTTTATGAGTGTCCAAGCTGCTTGGTCAGTGTTCATGCCATAATCTGTTAGAGCTGGGAATCAACATCATGGCTATCAATTCACAGTCACCATCAAAACTATATCCTCTGGACGCCTGGGTGGTTCAGTTGTTAAGTGGCTGCCTTCAGCTCAGGTCATGATCCCAGGGTCCTGGGATTGAGCCCCACATCAGGCTCCCTGCTCAGTGGAGAGCCTGCTTCTCCTTCTCTCTCTGCCTGTCACTCTGCCTACTTACATGTGTGCTCTCTCTCTCTCTCAAATAAATAAAACCTTTAAAAAACAAACAAACAAAAAACTATGTCTTCATCTCTGCATGACTCAGAATTTAGATCAATAAGCTCATAGAACATTCTTGAATCCTCAGGCCAACACCCAAGATAACCAAAACTGAGAAGACGACATCCAGGAAAGGCAAGGTGAAGAATGGGCTTCTCACGTCCTTCCATCTACAACAAACTGCAGGCAGGATAAGTTTTTAGAGATATTTACATGTTTGGGTTTCTTGTCTTTTCCTCCATTTTAAACAGGGTACCAGACCCTTGGATTTTTGTAGGACTCAAGACAAAATCTTCTTGGGATCTCTGCTCCTATTACTTTGAGTAAATACCTGAATTTATTGAATTTATTTCTTCTCAGAAGGTCAGAGAACAAGGAAATAGATCTCAGAAGGGAATGGGTACACAGCAGTGCATCTCTTGGCAGAGAAGTAGAAGGATGCTTAACTTCACAAACCCATAGTGGAATAGGATGGTTGAGGTCAGCAAGCCCTGGCCCTATTTTTCTATCAGATAAAGCTATCAGATTTCACATTACACACTAGTTTCTTTCAGTAGGAGGATTAAAGGTTTGGGTATATTAACCTGATTTAGTGAACTGTATAGATAGATAGATAGATAGATAGATAGATAGATAGATAGATGTTAAAGATTTTATTTATTTGACAGAGAGAAACACAGTGAGAGAGGGAACATAAGCAGGGAGTGTGAGAGAGGGAGAAGCAGGCTTCCCACTGAGCAGGGAGCCCAATGTGGGGCTCCATCCCAGGATCTGGGACCGTGACCTGAGCCCAAGGCAGATGCTTAATGTCTGAGCCACCCAGGAACCCTGAGAACTGTATATTTTTTTAATGTATTTTTTCAAATAAGGAGATATCCTTAAGTTGGGATATCAATAAATAGAAAAGAGTAAGAAATGGATATTTCTTACCCATGTGAATTCTGTGATCAAAGAACTATACCTTTAATAGCCATATAGAAGAGGCAAATGAGAAACAGAAGCTCTCTTGTAGTGAGAACTTGGGCCCTGGACCAAGGGCTTGTCATCTTATGAGAATGCTATAGCAATCGTATGTGGCAAATATTTCCTTGTATGTCCCCCGTGAACAGGGTAGGGAAACTGTTTAGGGCTCCTTGGAATGCTCAGATCAAGGTCTGCTGGTTCAAGGTGGTATAGTGTTTTTCCTAAGTGTTTAGTATGAGGGGGAACCAGGCACAGCTTTCCAGGCCCTGGGATTGAGCACTTTGTGTTGTGCTTGGAAATGCGTCAACCAGGATTCTAATCTATTTGAGAATTTTTGCACCATATGAGTAACGCCCCAAAGACTTTAAAAGAGAAAAAATGTGTACACTCTGACACAAAGATTTATGGGTTTCAGTGCAAAATATTTCAATGGGGAGGCTTAAAAATTAATTTGTATTCGAGGGGGCACAACATGGAGTATTTGAGGCATTTAAGAATTTTAAATATGAAGGAGTGTGCAGAATAGGGAGGCGATTCATTGGAAATAGTGTATCAGAGTTTAGAACAGGTGGGGAAACTCAACTTTTTTTTTTAATGGAAGAAAATGTTGCAAAATCGAGTTTTGCTTTGCCCACACAGGAGTACTCAGAAACCAAAGCACCAGCCTTCATCTCTGCTAAAGAGCTCTGGATATGGAATATTGCAGTTACTTCCGTAAGCTTCAGCGCAAGCTACCATGTGTGTTTGTAAACAACTAAAAGACCCCGCTAGTCTTGAGCAATACACAAATGAGCCATCTTTGAGAATGCCAGTCGTCTGCTAATAACTTTCTAAAACTGCTCTCCAGCACTAATTGAAACCATAAATCCTCGTCACATTCAAAGCTAACGACTGTATAGCATTAGCTCACTTCAGTTCTTAATCTTCTTCTGGGTACTTTCTGGCTGTATCCTTCTTCCCCTAGGAGCAGCCACATTTATTATTGCAGTTCAAATACCCTGAGATAATCTCATCCCTGTTGGAGAGCTATATCCCATCTTGCTAAGCCTGTCAGTACTAGGGTGTGCTTAATAGGAATACTTCCCTACCCCATTCCCATTAGAACAAGGTTAAAAAGTGTCGGGGACATATACTTTCACTAATTTTTTTCCTAGATGCCTGTAGATAATACAGATCGAAAGAATATTTAAATTCGGTTTTGCCAAGACAGGCCACTTCTGTTATATAGTGGAGCAGGTAGGAGGTTATGGTTGCCTCTAGACAATTTGCCAGACAAGAAAAATGGCTTCACGGACCACCTGACAGCTTTATTCTTGTGACTCCGGCAGAAAAATAGGCAAAAAAGATTGCAGAGGCAGCTGAGTGGAATATAACACAAAAGTCCAGAAAAATATTAACTGGTTGTAAAATGAGTGGGAGGATGTAGTAAAGGAACTGGCATTTCAGTTATATAAAATCACTTATTACAACATTTTTATAGCCAAATTATGCTCCCTTTCTGTGCTGTATCTTTGGGTCTGTTGCCCGGAATAGGTGGTAAAGAATCTCTCCACGAGGCCTGGGATGCTTATATATGGAAGGAGAGAGAAACAGCAGCCATGAATCACTTTATGGCTGAATCATGCTCCTGATCCCAATGAAGACCAGCCCTCACGCCCCCACCTCGGTCCCAGCAGTTTGGGTCTGATTTATACTAGGCCCTGTGCTTTTACAGATCTGTCCTGGCCCCATTTATTTACAGACACAGCCACTCCTGGCTTGGCCTTCTAACAGATCCTTGGAATTAATGTGGAATGCTCTGCTACTTGTATCGAGACAAGTCTATTTGGGGCCCTCAAATAGCAGAGACGACAGTGAATACTGCCGATTTTCTGTTCCTTGAAGCAGAAAAGACTGACCAATAAACTATTTTCTTCCATGATGGCCCACAGAGTAAGGTCATCTTGGATTTCATTCCTTTTAGACAAACTGGCTCATGAAACATAGGAGAGAAATGGGCCTCTCAACCCTGCCAAAATGGGTTTTAATAAAGGATGTGGATATTCCCTTAAGAAAGCTCTTCTTTAGCATAAAAATGAAAGAATACAGACCATACGTCCCTTGCAATGATACATTGGATAGTTGCAAGAAATATTAATTTGCTTTTGTTCAAAGAAAAAAATCAGTAATAAGATACTTGGGAAAACACTGGGTGAAACAGTTAAATAGGTTTTCCTATGGCAGGACATCCCAGGGCCTCTCCTAACCTCGCAGGCACTTCAAATCTCCATAAGAGGAATATATGCATTTGTGATATGTGCTTCATCACAGTTCTCTTTATTTTATGGAAACTTGCATGTGCTCAGTACTCTTCAGACTAAGATAAACAACAGCCGTCTTTATCTAGGACTCTGTTATATAAGGAGAAATGATGCTTCTTTAAATGTCTGACAATTTTAAATACTTACTTGGTTTTCCAAAAAAATTTTTTTAATTCCCCATTCTATAGAAAATGATCAAGTATTTTTATTTTATTTTTGTCATTCAGATTCCCAGTTGATCTGGCCCCAGCTTATTTGCCCCCATTATGACCTTTTACTTTGCTTACTTTCCCCCTTACACTCTCGTCTAATGTATTTCTTGCTGCTTTGTATATATTCTTTGTATCTCTCATCTCTATATCCTTGAACATAATGCTTCCTCTTTCTGAGACAACCTTTCTCCCTACTTCTACTTATTTGGAACTTGACCATTTTTCTAGAATCATTATCGCTGCTTTAGTGTTCCTATTGCATTTGTTGTGGAACTCTGTTCAAGCTTACATCAACCTTCCCATGTTCTGATTGTTTGTTCTTCTTGCTCAAATATGAGTTCCTTAAAGGCAGGCTCCTGTGTCTTCTACACCTTTGGGTACATAGCCTGTTACATTATCAGAACAAACAGAATCTAGGTCAAGGTAATAAAGATGTGTGGTCCCTAGACCCGGTTTCTACTTCACTCTCTATCACACTCTCTTCCACCTTAGGTTTCCCCAGTGTTTCTGAAATGGCCAGGCCATAGGATCCTGGTGGGCTCCCCCTGAGAGCTGGTCTAAGGTCGCCCTAGCAAGTCCAAGTGCTCTGTACTGTGCTCCAGTGTTACTTGATCTGTTTCTAACAGCACTACTGACAGAGTGCTCCTGGCTGAGAGGTTTCCACAGACATGTCTTCTTTAATTGCGAGTTGCTCCTGACTTGCACCCATAAGGCTTAACCACCATGCTGGAGAAGGTGGCTGAGCTTACAAAAAGTCAAACACAAGCCTTTTTCTCTGATCTAGCAGCTACAAACATGCACATCTCTGCTGAGGGTGCTACAACCAAGTTCTCCCCCCACTAACAGCCATGGAGCTCCCCTTCCCAGAGCCCTCAGGATGACACTTGGCTCAGACCCCATTGCTTCTTTGCTGAGCACTGTCTTCGCTCTGTGCTCTGCAATCTGAGAGACAGATTTCCCCCTTGTGTTTGTCTCTTGGCCCACCTTCAGCTCTGGGAACCCCAGCTCATGTCAGAGGCCTGAGCATTCCCCTTTTAGTAGGACACACCTACAATGACTCTGCATCATTTCAGGGAGCAATGTAATGCACACTTAAGAGTAAGTATGAGCTCTGGAGTCAAGCTGTCTGGGTTCATATCTTGGTTCCAAAACTAAATGGCTGTAAGTTTGGGCATATTAACCTTTGTGAGCCCAGTTTATTTAGCTATAAAGTAATAGTAGTACCTATTGCACATGTTTTTATTGTGTTTGGTGTTTTGTTGTTGTTGTTTTGAGAATTAAAGAGAATGATACACATGAAATACCTGGCACAATGCCTGGCCTGCTCTGAGTACTCAGAAATGGCTTTTGCTTTAGAATAGAAAGGAGGGCAGCTTGAAGCCTCAGGAGCCCCTATGCCACATGTTTAACATCCCCATTGTCCTCACCTGTCAAACGGATGTGTTCATCATCTCTTGTTGCAAAACAGAGTATCACAAACCTAGCGGCTTCAAATAGCACGTATTTATGACCTCACAGTTTCCAGGGGTCTGGAGTCCGGGATAACTTAGCTGGGTTCCCTGCAAGCATGCAGTGAAGAAGTCATTCAGTCTGGGTTCTCATCCGGAGACTTGACCGGGGAGAGCTTCCTCAGGTTGCTGGTAGAGTTATCTTCCTACAGCTGTGGGACTCAGGGCAGCTCACTTCTACACAGCCAGCAGTGGAGGAACTCCAGCAAGATGGCCCTATGGTGTGTTCAACATATCCCATCCTTCCACTGCGTAACCCTGGTTACAAATAAGACAGTGATCCTACCCACATTCAAGGGGAGGGGGGTCACACATACATGACTGTGGGGGGCCATTTTGGTGCCTGTCCTCCTCAGGGGGGATGATACCAATAGCACTGTTTGTTGACAAGATTCAGTGAATTAATATATATAAACCTTTTTGAATAGTGCCTGGCACATAGTAAGTGCTCAGTAAGGGCACTGCATTTATAATCAGGCCTGTGAGTGGAGGAGGAGGTTGGGCTGGAATAAATGAGTCTATGTTCCGGATTCATAACTGGTAGATCCTTCCCAGCCAGGCTTTATGCGGGGCTGATTTCCCCAGTGGTTTTAGATTAGCAGCTGTGAGCTCTACTGTGGGTGGTATTGAATGTCAACTGTAGGTGGATATTACTTGCCTTAGTCATGTGTAACTAATTTAGAGTATATGCGTATTCAGGCAAGTGTCTGTGATTGCCATTTTTGCTAATGGTGAGAATGACTTGTTTGCCATCTTCCCTTACAACTACAAGAACATGAGCTAGGAACTGATTTCCTCCTGTGTGTGGCACCTACGTGTTAGTATGGTGTAAGAGCGTGGCCTATAGGCAAAGTTCCCATAATCATAGAACCAGGAATCAACTCAGAAAAAGTGTGACCAAGCACAGGCTTCCTGGCACACAAAGAGTGGAAAAATGACATTTCCTCATTCAAGCCTGTGACTCTTCTGTGGCAGGTTTTGTGCTAGATGTCCAGGGGACAAAGGAAAAGAAACTTAGAGAAAATCATGCTTATGGAACTTTTAATGTGTGCCCCCAAATTCTTTGTTCTTCCCGTTGAGGGGGAGGGGGAATTTCTGTCTCCTCTCCTTGAACCTGGGTTCTGGGACTGTTCACCAGTAGAATGTAGCAGAAAGGATGCTGGGCCACCTTCTACTGCCAGTCCTTAAGAAATTTGCAACCTCCACTTGGGAGGTTGACTCTTGAAACCCAGTCACCACACCACCGTAAAGAAGCCTGGTGCAGGTGGAATGATAGCCAGCATCACCTGCCAGGCATGTGAGTGAGCCATCCCTGAAATGTATCCTTCAGTGCCAGGATTGCTCATGGCATGTGGAGGAGAGAGATGAGCTGCTCTCATCAACTCCTGACCAATTTGCAAATTCATGCACAAAACCATGGCAGTTGTTGCTTTAAGCTACTAAATTTTGTTATGCATTCATAAGTATCTGGAAGAGGAGACAGACACTAATCAAAGACTAACACTGGCAAGGGTACATCTGTGTGCTCCATTCACTGCCCTGCACAGAATATGGTTCTATGAGGCCATCAAACAAAGAGCCTCATTCTTAGGTAATGCAACCAGAGAGGGCTTCCCTGAATAAGAGAAGCTTGAGCTGAGATTGAAAGAAGTTAGATTAGGTAACAAACATCTGTGCAAACGCACCTGGGGTACAAGAACAGGAGCTATTTGAAGACGTGGCAGCAGGAGAAAGTTGTAATGATGTAATGAGTGCTCACGTAGGCAGCGCACAGATTTAGAGTGGGTCTGTCCCCATGCAGGACACTGTCCTGAGTTCCTAGTTCTCCTGGAATAATCTTATGAGACTGTGGGGTACATACACATGTGTCCATTGTGTGGGACTAGAAAGGCTAAAGCTTAAGAGGAGATTTGGTGTAATGCACCCATCTTACCTGTAAAGGCAACCTATAGCAAGGGACGGCACTGCTGGCACGGGTTGGGGGTCTTGATTCAGTAAAGAATTAATTTCGTCCTGGCAGAAGAAAGGTTGGAAGACTTTTTCTTAACAGTTTTCATTCCCTTTTCCAAACTGCATTTCTCAGCTGACCTACTTCAGTAGCGATGTCTATAGGAGTTTTTAATAGATTCACAGAAGCTAGTGTTGTTTCACAGACTGCTCTCTATTTTTACATCTTTACAGTGAAGAAACTATTCCTTTTAGTGAAGCGTACTTGCTGGAATATTGGCCTGCTTTCTCTACCCTTGCCTCTGTGTAGATAGGAAAGCAGGGAGCAGAAGCCTTTACCTGCGTTCCATTCACGTGTGTGAGAATAGCTGCTTCCACCCTCCTCCTTACCCACACCCCAACTTTCCCGATTATCCTTTATTTTCCACACCGCATCTTCTACTCTAAACCCTCAGATTCACTCCTTCCTTCTTTCCAAACCCGAATCCTGTCCGTATCACTTCAAACCTCAATGAAGTGCTTACACTTCATGTAAGCAACATATATATATTTAAATACCTATCATGTACTAGGTTGTAGGCCCTGGGGATTTAGGAGTGAAGGCAGCCATCATGTGACCAGAGTGGTGGCTCCCACCCCTAGCAGCAGCATGTTCCATCACTGCAGGGCTGGAGGCAGTGGATGTGGGGACCTTTACAATATGTCAGTGCCTTGGATCACTTCCCAGAGTTTCTGATTTTATTGGTTTTTCACTACTGGAGAGAGAGTTTACAAATAAACAAGAGGAGGAAACTAGAATGATCCATGTGGATCTAGGAAACTAGAATGATCAGACTCTGAACATCACTATGACCTCATGTTGTGCTTAGTAGAGATACAAATTGTTACAAGTAGAAATAGTTACAGAAACCTTTAGGTATGTAGATAAATACAGATTAGTATGTTCACATATGTCTTCTTGCTCTATCAGCTGATAAGGCTTAGAAATAATGGTATGCCAGGAGCAAGGAGTACACCAGAACCCAGATCTTGGTTTCTAATACCATTCTCCAATAAAAGAAAGCAGAAATCCTTAAAGAAACATCTGATTTTAGGACTGAGGCAGGAAATGTGCCAGATGGGCCTGGAGCATCTTGTAGTGCCAGAAAGTATGTAAGTGCACAAAAACAATGAAACACATGAAAACGCTCCATAGGAGTGAGGTATGGCAAAGTGGCACTTGGAACTCTCCTAGGGCCAAATCTATGAAAATGTGAGCAAGTGGAAAAATAAACCCAAAGTATAAATGTCCATGAGCGCATACTGGCATACAGAAGTGACTGAGTCAATAAATTAATGGGGCAGGGAGAGAAAGGAGAGTGCTCTCCCATACAGAAGGACACCAAATAATTCATGTATGTACTTGGTCCTCAAGGAGGTGGAGCGTAACTCCCCACTCCTTAAACATGGGCGGTGCATAACTTCTTTCCAAAGAGGGTTTACAACATGGATGGGAAGGAGAAGGCTAACTGTTACAGAGCAACCTGGCCAACAGTACCTCAGCCAGCCAAGTGATCAAAGTTAACAATAAGTCTGGTTAACGGCGTATATGCCTGATAGGATGTAATGCAACACCTCTTTACTTCTATGACCTTCCTCCTTAAAAAACAGCAGCTCCAGACGAATCACGAGAAAAACATTAAGACAAATTCCAGTCGAAGGCCATTGTATGAAATACCTCAACAGTACCCCTTGACACGGCCAAGGTCATCAAAAACAAGGCAAGTCTGAGCAACCTTCGCAGCCCAAACAAGCCTAGGGAGACATGAAGGTTGAATGTGATGTGGTCTCCTGGGTGGGATCCTGGAACAGAAAATTGATGATGGCTTAAAAGTAAGGAAATCTAGGGGTAGCTGGGTGTCTCAGTCGGTTAAGTGTCTGACTATTGATTTTGGCTCAGGTCATGATCTCAGCATTGTAGGATGGAGCCCCCCGTCAGGCTCCACACTCAGCTCAGAGTTTGCATGAGATTCTCTCGCCCTCCCTCTGCTCCTCTTCATTCTTGCACACTTGCTTTCTCTCTCTCTCTCTCTCTCTCTCTCTCTCTCTCTCTCTCTCAATAAATAATCTTTTAAAAAATAAAAATTAAAAAAATAAGTAGAAGTTACTGAATAAAGTATGGGACTGAATAAAGTATGAAGTCTGAAT
>PITA01022805.1:0-29609 GCA_004023965.1 Spilogale gracilis | reverse complement strand
TCTCATTGGTTTCCATGAAGTGTTTCAGTTCTTCTTTAATTTCTTGGTTGATCCACATATTCCTGAGTAGGCTCGTCTTTAGCTTCCAAGTGTTTGATTTTCTTCTGAACTTTTTATGGTGATTGAGTTCCAGTTTCACGGCATTGTGGTCAGAGAATATGCAGGGAATAATTTCAATCTTCTGGTATCGGTTGAGCCCGAGACAGGGCCTTTCAAGAGGTGATTAAGGTAACGTGAAGTCACCCAACACAAATGGTGTGCTTAGAAGAAAAGGAAATATGGACCTAGACACACAGAGGAAAGACCATGCAGAGACACAGAGAGGAGAAGACAACCATCTACAAGTCCAAGAGAGAGACTGCAGAAGAAACGAATCCTGTCAAAAACCTGATCTTGGACTGCTAGCCTCCCGAACTATGAGAAAATACATTTCTGTTGTTTCAGCCTCCCTGCTGTATGGTACTTTGTGCTGGCAGCTTGAGCCAACTAACACTCTTGATGATTCTTTTTGCCATACATGAACCTCACATTTTCTAGGTGCAAACCCCTCAATCTTTACCTTTATGGATAAGGAGTTGTCTTTATTTATTTGTTTGTTTGTTTGTTTATTTATAGGGGGAGTGGTGGAGGGAGGGGCAGAGAGAGGGAGAGAGAATCTCAAGCAGACTCCACACTGAACTTCACATTTTCTAGGTGCAAACCCCTCAATCTTTACCTTTATGGATTCAGAGTTGTCTTATTTATTTATTTATTTCGGAGTGGTCTTATTTATTTATTTATTTATTTATTTATTTATTTAGAGGGGGAGTGGTGGAGGGAGGGGCAGAGAGAGGGAGAGAGAATCTCAACCAGACTCCACACTGAGCATGGAGCCAGACACACAGCTTGATCTCACCACCCTGAGGTCATGACCTAAGCCAAAATCAGGAGTCAGACGCTAAAGTGACTAGAGCCACCCAGGTACCCCTGTCATTTTTTATGTAAATCTTGATTTGAAATGACTTGGTTAAGGTGCCTGGGTGGCTCAGCTGGCTAAGCATCTGCCTTCAGCTCAGGTCATGCTCCTGGGGTCCTGGGATCGAGCCCCACCCAAGGCTCTCTGCTCAGTGGAGAATGTGCTTCTCCTCCTCCCAGTTCATATTCTCTCTCGCTATCTCTGTCTCTCTCAAATCAGTGAGTGAAATCTTTTTTTTTTTAATTGTTACTAAAATTTTTTTTTCCAGTGTTCCAAGATTCATTCCCCATTCCCCACACCCAGTGCTCCACGCTTTAGGTGTCCCCAGTACCCACCACCAGGCACTCCCATCCCTCCACCCCCCTCCCTCCAAGTCCCTCAGTTTCTTTCTGTGTCCAAAGTCTCTGTTGTTTCGTTTCTCTCCCTAGATTACACTAGTTCCCATTTACTTTCCTTCTCCCACTGT
The DNA here is from genome assembly GCA_004023965.1 of Spilogale gracilis. Taxonomy (NCBI): domain Eukaryota; kingdom Metazoa; phylum Chordata; class Mammalia; order Carnivora; family Mephitidae; genus Spilogale; species Spilogale gracilis. The sequence goes on along the minus strand of PITA01022805.1, from coordinate 28,188 downwards.
CCTCCAGGTTACCCCTCATGCACCGCAAGTAAGTGAGTGAAATCTTAAAAAGAAAAGAAAAGACTGTCATCCCAATATTATTCAGATATATCCATACTGCCTTCTAATGCTCTCATCATCTTTGGTGCTCTCGCTGTATCATGCTGTCTCTTTTGACTCATTATTTATATGCAATTTATTTCTGTAACTTGTGTGTGGTCAGGTCCTAACTTTTTGGAGTAGCCCATTGTCTACATTACTTTAATACTAATAAAAATGTTAAAATTCTATTATAGAAGTATATTTTAAACACAGTAAGCCGTGATACACTTTTAGGTGAAAAAAGTCAATTTTTAAAACATATATACATTTCTGAATGAAAATGATTTATATATACTTTGTAAATAATGAAAAGTATATGGAAATCCATACACTAAACTACTAGGAATAGTTATCTTCGGGTGGCAGAGTTTTTTTATGTATTTGGTATTTTTGAATTGTCTTCTGAGAATACATATTACTTAAAGAATAATAATTTAAGTGAAATTCTGGTATGGACCACCCGGTGCCCTGACAAATGCTGGGCAGTCAGGAAGAAGACCTGGACAGGACTGTGACCTAAATAAAGAATTGGATGGCGAGACTCTGGGATTCAGAGCAACTCATATGAGGCTCAGGGTGACCTTGGGCAAGTCACCTCACATGTAAAATGGGGACAGTAAGCACAGTTCCCCTCTCTCTCTCTCTCTCTCTCTCTCTCTCTCTCTCTCTCTCTCGGTTGTCATGAGGGTTATTATTATTTTTTAAAGATTTTATTTATTTGACAGAGAAAAACACAGCCAGAGAGGGAACACAAGCAGGGGGAGTGAGAGAGGGAGAAGCAGGCTTCCCGCCGAGCAGGGAGCCCGATGTGGGGTTCGATCCCGGGTCTCCGGGATCATGACCTGAGCCGAAGGCAGTCGCTTAACCAACTGAGCCACCCAGGCGCCCCGAGGGTTATTATTTTTGAAGAAGGTATATGAAAGCTCTTGGCATAATAAGCATCCAATCCACAGTGCCATGATGTATCTTAACAAATGTGAAGAAGGGCAAGGCCCCAGAAACACCAGGTGCCCGTCAGCAAGACAGGAGGAAACCCCATAGATGTGATTCATAAGGTGTAGCTGGGGGTAAGGAAGAAGGAGCTAGGCTTCAGAGTTCTTCTGTTCCATATTAGCTGGCTTACACTTTTTTTTTTTTTAAGATTTTTATTTATTTGAGAGAAAGAGTGCTGAAGCGGTGGTGAGGGGTGGGCAGAGAGAGACGGAGGAGAAGACTTCCCGCTGAGCAGGGAGCCCAATGCGGGGCTCGATCCCAGGGCCCTGAGATTACAGCCTGAGCTGAGAGCAAATGTTTAACCTACTGAGCCACCCAGGTGCCCCTGGCTTGCATCTTATGAAGACCCAGGGTGTTCATGTCACCAAGCTCTGTAACTAGGGAATGATAGGATTACCAAATTCGAGCCAACGGACCTTTTGTGAAAACACTTTCCAAAGGCGGTTGCCAACCTCAGGGGGGAACAAAATTCCTCAACAGGAGCAAGAATGTGGCCATGATGTCACCTGTCCCTCCCCGCAGAGACATCACACAGCCAGGACAGCAGGTCAGAAGCATGATGACAGAGAAGAGACGCTTTCCAGCCCTCATGTTGCCTTGAAATAGCCTAGGCTGAAGGGCTTTTTTTTTCTCCCTTTCTTTAAAAAAACAAAAAAAAACCAAAAAAAACATATAGCCCAGGGCAATCCTCCTACCTCGGCTGCCCCACAACAAGAAGGGGTAGCTGAATCACCGGGTCTCGAGAGCCGTCAGCTCTCAGCAGGGCTCGGAAAATCAATATCTCTCTCTGAAGTTATCCGAAGTGCTGAGACCTTTAAACCAAACTCCAGTAGGTAGACATTATCAACAGTCTTTCACAGCATTAGAAGATGTGGGTTTATTTCCCAAACAGCCTCGAAAGGCGACAAGGAGAGCTATTCTCCAAGATGCAGACGTGGGGAATTTGGCTGCTAGACTGGCTCCCAGAGAATCACAGCTCTGTCTGCAGAGAGACACGGGGACAGCTGGACTGTGCACAGGTGTGGACGCAACAATGTCTCTCTGAGAGGGGGCACCGCACGTGGCTTTGACACTGCTCATCAGCAGGGAAATGCAAATCAAAACCACAAGGGGGTATCACCTCACACCTGTCAGAATGGCTAGGATCAAAAAGACAAGAAAACAAATGCTAGCATAGATGTGGAGGAGACGGAAGTCTTGTGCACTGTTGGTGGGAATGCGGGCTGGCGCAGCTGTTGGGGAAGACATTACAGGGTTCCGCACAAAATTAAAAACGGAATTACTCTATGATCCAGTAATTTCACTGCTGGGTATTTTACTCCAAGAAAATAAAAGCACTAACTTGAAAAGATAAACTGACCCTATGTGTACTGCAGCATTATTTACAATAGCCAAGATATGGAAGTAATCCATCTACAGATGATTAAATAAAGAGGTAGTATATATATGCAATGGAATATTACTCAGCCATCAAAAGAATGAGATCTGGGCATTTGCGACAACATGGGTGGAGCTAGAGAGCAAAATGCCAAGTGAAATAAGTCAGTCCTAAAGACAAATGCCATAGGATTTCCACAGATGTGGAATTTAAGAAACAAAAGAACAAATGCAGAAAAAAAAGGGACAAATGAGAAAGCCGACTCTTCAGTACACAGAACAAAGTGATGGCCACCGGAGGGGTGGTGGATGGGGAATGGTTGAAACAGGTGACAGGAATTAAGAGTACGCTTATCATGATGAGCACTGAGGAACATACAGAAATGTCAGATCACTATATTGTACACAGGAAATTAATTTAACACAGTATGTTAACTCTACTTCAAAAAAATAAATAAAAATTTAAGAATCAAACAACAAGAAAAGAATGCACGCCTGTGTTCTTCCCCTCCCTGTGCCTTACTTCCCACAGAAACTACAGCATCTCCACTCAATAGGGGTTGTGGTGGGGATTAAATAAGACAACGGTGTGGGGGGGAGACAGGAATGCACTGGGGTTCTGTTTGTATCATAGAAACCCCCAGAGCAAGTTAGCTATGGTTAGTATGCCAAACCACAGCTGCTGGAAAGGAGACATCACCGAAGTGAACTTTCTGCATCATCTATTCATGTTTCAATTTTACCTGTTTCTCAAAACACAGGATTTGTCAGAAGTCTTCAGAATCTTAAAATAAGTCATGAGAAATCTGGAAGAGAATGGTCTTTCTGAAAATAAACGTTCATATAGATGTGCCTGGCTGAGGCTGACCAGGCAGGAAAATATTTCTGTCTCTTTCTTACTTGTCCCCATCTCTTTCCCATCTAGCAGAAAAACCCCTAAAGAGAAAAAGGCCCTGGGGCCTTCTTTTGGGGTAGAGTGAGGGAAGAGAGAGGCTCCCACTCCCAGGACATGAGGAGGGACACTGAGGCCAAAGGGAGGATGCAAGAGTGTCAAGGAAGGTTGGGAGACATCAAAATTCCAGAGCCACTCCCAAATCTGGCCCAGACCTCATAAGTGACCCTGGGGCTTCAGAAGCTCCAGGTCCCCAAGCTTCCAAGGAATCCCTGCTGAGGAACCTTCAAAAATATCCTTCGGGATACAATTTTAACTCACAAGAAAAATCCCACTACGCACTAGTGAGAGTCCCCCAGGCAATACACAGGTACCCATTTTCAGACAAAGCATCAAGATGCTAGATTGACAAAGGAATTTTTCTTCCCAAAATCTGCACCTAACTTTCATAAAAAGTCTACCAAAAGCATGAAAATAAAATAACACTTCATCCCAAATCGCAGCCTTTACCCTTCTTAAATTTTATTTATTTACTTATTTATTTGAGAGAGAGAGAGAGAGAGAGAGAGAGAGAGAGAGAGAGAGAATGAGAAAGCACAAGCAGGGGGAGCGGCAAACAGACGGAGAAAGAGAAGCAGGCTCCCAGCTGCATGGGGAGCCTGATGTGGGGCTTGATCTCAGGACCCCAAGATCATGACCTGAGCTGAAGACAGACACTTAACCAGCTGAGCCACTCAGGCACCCCTTGCAGGCCTTTCCTTTAAATGAAAAGAGTAAAATGACCTAGAATCAGAGCTGTTCCAAAAATTCTGGGCTGCCTAGTTATGTTAAGATTGATCAAATGCCAAATTACTTTTCCCTCTCTTCTTGAAGTGAATCTGAACAGGAAGACTTCATGTCACTAAACAATTCCATTTGCTATTTGAAGAATTCTCATGTAAGACAGACAGTCCCTTTAAATTTTCCCAGGAAGCTGCTAGGGGTTGCTAAGGAAGTGACAGAAATAGAAAATATTGTAAATAAGTAATTAGTGATTACTGAGGGGCCGGTTCTTTTGGTAAATTTTCAGGATTTCACACAACTTACATACAGAGACGAGACAAGTTTCTCATCTTGTCTTCTCTGCTCCTTTTTCTCTTTGCCTTCCTTTCTTTCCATGTTAAAGAAGGATGCAGAGTCAGGGCACCTGGGTGGCTCAGTCGGTTGAGTGCTCTGACGCTTGACCTCAGTTCGAGTCTTGATCTCAGGGTGGTGGGTTCGAGCCCCATGTTGGGCTCCACACTGGGCATGGAGCCTACTTTAAAAAAATTTTTTTTAATTTTTAAAAAGAAGAGATGCAGAATCTTCCAGCTGCAGGAGGGATATCTAGACCACTCTGAGCCCACCTTGATAGAAAGATACACAACAGGACCCAGGCCTCCCATCTCCACGCAAGCCAGCAGAACTCTCAGTGAGCCTGTTTTATTCGGTTGTACTTTGGTGAAAGATTACATTTGAACAAGAGTCTCGAAACAGACATCTGGTGTTTTGGCACAAGCATCCACTTCCCTTCCTTGATAACCTCTTCCAGGTTTTGCCCTGGGAAAACGCCCACATCTCCGACTCTGTGCCCCCAGGAGAATGGACTCCCGCTTCTGCTCCAGACAGGCAGTGCCCCAAGCCTCACCTCCTCTCTGGCAACGAGGACCAGTCGCCGAACCTGAGAGATCCAGAGACAACATTTAAGCCCTAATTTTGCTTAAAGATTTCACTTATTTATTTGACAGAGAGAGAGAGAGAGAAAGCACAAGCAGGGGAAGCAGCAGGCAGAGGGAGAGGTAGAAGCAGGCTCCCTGCTGAGCAGGGAGCCCAACTCAGGGCTCGATCTCAGGACCCTGAGAGATCATGACCTGAGCGGAAGGCAGATACTTAACTGACTGAGCCACCCAGGAGCCCCTACGCCCTAATTTTTAAGGCCTCCCCAACTTGCAGATACAGAAGGCATTAAATTCCATTTGGTTGGAATTCCATTCCATTCCATGCTTAGTGCAGATTTTACCTGGAATTTCTGTGTGCTAAAACCAGAAGAATCCTAACCAGTAGAAATTATAGCTGAAACCAAGTTTCAAGTCACAGGAAGGACTTCCTTTAAACGTGCTCTAACATATTGTGATTCAGGGCGATGTCTTCCTCTCGATTGATGAGAGGAGTATGGATGAGAGGAGTAGAAATTGCAAAAAAGACACAAGCCCAAGAAAACCTGGGAGCACTAAGGACAAGAGATGAAGGGAAGATTATAAGAAGGAACTGTCAACATGGGGATATGTACGTGAATGTGAACCATTCAGTATGGAACAAGTTCACTGTTCTGTTCTAAATAAGGAACTTAGTTGTTCTGGCTGAGGTCAGGGGATGTGCCGGTTGAAATCACCATGCAAGATTCAGTTGCAGAATGGGTACTGCCCCCATTTAATGTCTGGCATGTGTGTCATAAAGATATTTTCTAATATTAGATGTCTCAACGTTCCCTTATGGTAAGGTGGTATGTGCATGGTTCGTCCATACCCACACAGTCATAGGGGTGCTATGGAAAAAAGACAGGTGCCACCTGGCAATTCTTTCTGTATCTAAACACAAAATAAGAACTGGCTAAGAAAAGGGGAGTTTGTACCAGAGTTTGTTCGTTTTAAACACACTGTAAACATCTGTTTGGGTCTCTGTTTATTGTTTACTGAGAGTGAAACTTTTATTTGGTTTTAAAGATTTTATTTATTTAATAGTGTGTGTGAGAGAGAGAGAGAGAGAGAGCGCACAAGGTAAGCGGGGCAAGAGGCAGAGGGAGAAGCAGGCTCCTCGCTGAGCAGGAAGCCTGACGCGGGGTTTAATGCCAGGATCCCAGGATCATGAACTGAGCTGAAGGCAGACACTAACCAACTGAGCCACCCAGGTGCCCCGAGTGAACCTTTTATAAAGCCTCTTATTTTATAGGGGTAAATACTCAGGGTTAACCCAGGTTGGAAGGAGCAAGGAGCCACTCACCTTCTCAAGACGTGCCTTACTTTTGGACTCAGCCTATGTTTCGTGACCACCACCTAGTGGCAGAATACTTAAATAACAGGGATAGCAAAGAGTCTCAGAATTATTTTTTAAAATCCATCCCAGCAATGTCAAGGTCATTTTGTGGCACCAGATTAAAATCTTGCCTCCAGAATGGGGTAATGAGGGGCGCCTGGGTGGCTCAGGGGGTTAAACCTCTGCCTTCAGCTCAGGTCATGATCTCAGGGCCCTGGGATAGAGGCCCGCATTGGGCTCTCTGCTCAGCAGGGAGCCTGCTTCCCCCTCTCTCTGCTTGCCTCTCTGCCTATTTGTGATCTCTTTCTCTGTCAAATAACTAAGTAAATCTTTAAAAAAAAATTTAAAAAAAAAGGATGGGGGAATGAAGAACCAGGAAATTAAGACACCAGAAATCTGGGTAGGGGTAGGGGTAGGGTAACTACGGAATATAGATAAATAGTAAAGGCAATACTATATATACCAGCATTTTCCAATGAGTGGAGCTTTTACCAGTAGGAGTGCATAAGTCCAAGCGGTCCAGGAAGCGGCCATGTTGAGGAGGAGGTGGGGAAGCAGAGGATCAAATGAAGAAAAGGACACAAGCCATACATATTTGAGGAAAAGCAATACAGGTGGCTGGAGCAACGAGTTCAAAGGCCCTGGGGCAGGTCCATGCTTTGCTTCTTGGGAAGCTAGTGTGGCACAAACAGAGGAGCAGAGAGAAGAGGCAAAGAAACATGGCTGGAAATGTGGGCAGGGGTCTCATTCTGTAGGGTCCTTGAATGATGGTCATGATTTAGAATTTCTTTCTAGGTTGACAAGAAGCTACTAGAAATTCAAAGTACAAAAGTGACACAGTCTGGTTTAGTAAGTAAGGATTACTCACTATAGTTGCTATGCAAACAGACTACAGAGGGCCAAGAGCATCAGCAGGGGCAAGAGCAGGAGTCTATCTTGGCAGCACGGGGGGGAGAAGGTTGGTACGGAAACAGGTGCCACCAGATAGGTGGAAGCGTACGTAGATCCATATATACATAGACAGACAGACAGATACAGGGGCGCCTGGCAGGCTCAGTCAGTTACACGTCTAACTCCTCATTTTGGCTCAAGTCATGCTCTCAGGGTCGTGAGATTGAGCCCTACATCAGGCTCCGGGCTGGGTTTGGAGTCTGCTTGAGATTTTCTCTCTCCCTCTCCCTTTGCCCCTCCCGCTGCTCAGGAAAAAGACAGAGACATACATATGTACACAAATACAGACATAGTTACAAAGATAAATACACACGCGTGTAGGTACCTACATAGATAAACACATGTATATGTATGTATATCCCCACCTCATCATTACATTTATAGTAATGATATAGTCTTCACAAATATTTAAAAGATTAATACCTTTTATGTAAAAAGATCAATAAAGTCAAGTACCTCTATATGAGCCCCCCCCAAAAAAAAATCTTGCAAGAGTAAACTCACAACTGAAGTTCAGAGGACACTATACTCCTTTTTAAATTTTTAATATTTATGTCTTCAACTATACAGTGCTTTTCTTGGCAATTTTTCTTGCTTTTTTTAAGATTTTTCTTATTTGGGGTGCCCGGGTGGCTCAGTTGGTTAAGCGACTGCCTTCGGCTCAGGTCATGATCCTGGAGACCCGGGATCGAGCCCCACATAAGGCTTCCTGCTTGGCAGGAAGCCTGCTTCTCCCTCTCTCACTCCCCCTGCTTGTGTTCCCTCTCTGGCTGTGTTTCTCTCTGTCAAATAAATAAAATCTTTTTTTAAAAAAAAGATTTTTCTTATTTATTTACTCGATAGATTGAAAGAGTAGGAGGGAGGGGAGCGGAGGGTGAGGGACAAGCAGACTTGCAGAGCCTCATGTGGGATTCAGTCTCAGGACCCTGGGATCACAACCTGAGCCAAAACCAAGAGTCAGATGCTTAACTGCACCATCCAGGGGCTGTGACACTAAACTCTTGATATCAAAATACGCTATCAGAGAACCAGTTAAATTTTATGTGTTCATCTAAAATTTCTTCTGATCTCCTAAAATAGTTTGGTATTCCAACTGCAAAAAAAAAAAAGAAAAAAAATCTCTGTTTATTTGTATAAATTCATTTCCCCTTTCCAACCAGATTCACCTTCAGATAGAAGACAGAATAAAAGGAGATACAGGTAGACTGAATTCTTGCGTTAGTTACCTCAGCAGCCAGCCAGCTCTCCCCCAGATCCCTTTTCTCTTCCTTCTCCGACACAGAGACACCCAATAGGGTCCTTGGACTGCTTTGTGGCTGGGATGTGGCCGTGCAACCAAATTCTCGCCGACAGGATGTGGGCGCGAGTTATGGATGTCACTTCGGCCTCAGCGGCTCAAAAATAAATTCCTTCCTGGACCTCTGCACTCTACCTTACTGCTGGCTGCAAGGTAGCTGTGATGGTGCAAAAGAGAAAAACCCTTCAAGGCAGGGGTTTTTAATCAGAGACGGGCTTTGAGCCCAGCAGCCCCCTTTAACTCCCACAGGACACTTGGCAATGAGTGGATTCGGCTGCTAAAACTGAGGGTGAAGGACTAACTACTGGAGCCTACAAGGCCCAGGACAGTCCTCGCTGGGAAGACTTTCCCGGTGCAAAACATCAGCAATGCTAAGGTTGAAAAGCCTTACTCCAAGGCCCTGTTTCACAGCCTTTGTGCATTATCATTACCCAAGTACATTCTTAAAATGCAAATTCTGCTTCAGAAAGGATGTGATGGGATCTTAAGAGTGCATGTCTAATGAGCTCCCTGGGGGACGGCAGAGCGACAAGATGGAAGGAATAGAACCTGCGTCTCTGAATGACCTCAGGGAGCACCGCCGTCCCGGCAGTCTACACTGGCTGGCATGTCCATGCTGTGCAAATACATACAAACTGCACCCCTGAACTCACTGTTCTTAACTTATGGCCCCTCCGAACGACTGGTCACCAGACAGCATCAACTGCTACAAACTTCAAATATCAGCTTTCACTACATCGGAGACAAACCATCTATGGTATTTAAACCACTGTGTGTTGAGGTCTCTGTGCTCCAGCACCTTCGTCTCTACCCTAACTAGCACAGCGACCCTCTGCAAGCACAGTGGATGCTTACGTCGACGCTGCTGTCTGGCAAGAGGCTGAGAAGAGCCCCAAAGGCGACTATTTTCCAGAAAGGAAGGAAAAAAAAAAAAAACAAGGAAAGAAAAAAAATGGGGAAGGGCCACCAGAGATGTCCGAGAAAAGCATACTCCTGCATTAACAAATGACCACCAGTGGACTGGCTTCATGGTTCCAGAAGTCAGAAGTCAGAAATGGGTCTCCAAGGGCTCAGGTCAAAGTATCATCAGGCTGCATGCCTTCTGGGAGCTCTAAGGAAGAATCACTTTCCTTCTCTTTTCCCTCGCTTCTAAAAACTGCCTGAATTCCATGGCCTGTGATTCCTTCCTCTATCTTCAAAGCCAATGAGAGCAGGCTGAGCCCCACAAGTTCTCTCCCTCTGCCTCCCTCCACCACTTGAAAGGATCCATGTGATTACACTGACCCATCCATCCAATCAAGGATGCTCCCCACTCGAGGTAAGCCCTTTAGCAACCACATTCCACCTGCAACATAATTCCCCTTTGCTATGTGATCTATGTGATTCCGGAGATTAGAACAAAGACATTTTGGGGGCAGAGTGCATATTCTGCCTTTCAGAGGTTAGAATGCAGGCTGCTCCTGCAGCCAGAAGGTGGGAAGTGACTATGACGACTCGGGAAATGCAGGATAGGGTGCACAAGAAAATGAGATGATAGGTCACTTAACAGCAAACAGAGACAATCTTCTGGGCGCCTCCAAAGGTCACCACCTGTGGGGCAAGCCTAAGTGCCAATGTGCCCTAAATATAGCCTTTTACGGTGTTTCAGTATAAAAGGGTGATGGGCAGGTAAGAGTAATGCAGAGAGTTCTTCTCCAGGAATTCTGGGAATCTGGATGCAGTCTGCCCTAACCAATGTTTGAAATCTGTGCTATATAACAGTGTCTGTAAATTAAATTTAGCCTAACTTTATGATAAGCATGTCCTGTATTTCAGGTACTCCCTGGAGTGCAACATTCTAGAAAACCGATTACCTGGGGAAACTCATGAAAACATGCACAGACTAATAACAACAACTGTGTGTAGACCGCACAGATTCCAGCACATCATCACTATCCTATCCTTGCAAAATCCCTGTGGTGTTCTTAGAGGCCATGATTCCCATTTTAGAGGTGAGGAAACAAAGGCTCAGAGGCTAACTATCGGTCCATCCACACCAAGCAAGGCTGACACAGAAATCAGACTCAAATCCTGAATTTCTGATTCTAGCTTCAGCTTTGTTTTTTAAAGCACCACACAGCTCCAAAGAGTCAGAGCACTCTGGGACAAAGGCACTTGGGTAGCCAGCTCTGCTTAACCGTTTGACTGCTGAACGACAGTTACCTTGTTCTGATAACTCATCCAGAGAAACAATCCAAACTACTCTCCGACATAATGGTCCCTCAGAAATAATCCAAACTCTTCTAAAACATTGTCACCTGGCTTGTGACAACCCGCTGACTCCAGCACCATCTCCTGCCCTTCTGAAGTCTGACTCTCTTTATGGGCAAACGTGGGGTGAGTATCTAGTTCATGAGGCTGCTTTAAGGGATAGTGTTGTGTGCTGGAGGGAGCCTTTTGGGGAGACTGTCTAGCCCACACAGCTGGGTTGAGTGGGTTTCTCTTTCTTGTACCCAAAATAGTCTTGCAAAAATAGTATTGTGAGAGAGCCTAGAACAATTCTTAGCCAGAGTTCCCAGGAAATGTGTTATTTCTTTTCAGAAGCCTGAAGTTTTGCAAGAGAACTTAGCACAACGAAAGTACTCCTTTTATTCATCAGTTCATTGATTCAAAATCAGTGATTAGGGGCACCTGGGTGCCTCAGTCAGTTAAGTTTCCTGATTTTGGCTTGAGTCATGATCTCAGGGTTGTGAGACTGAGGCCTCCCTCATGCTCCGTGATGGGTACGGAAGCTGCTCTAGAATCTCTCTCTCCCTGTCCCACTTCCCCTGTGCTCATTCTCCCTCTCTCTCACTCTCTAATTCTTAAAAAAAAAAAAAAAAATTGGTGATTAATTAACCACCATTATGTAGCACCTACTGTGTGCCAAGTACTGATCTGGGCACTGTCAAGGAAAAGACAGACGGAACCCCTAGTCCCTTGTAGTTCCCCTTCCAGCAAGAGGGAAATGTGTAATTCATACAATTTGTGAAAACAATATATTCTGTGAAGAAAATAAAACAGGGCGCCTGGGTGGCTCAGTTGGTTAAGCGACTGCCTTCAGCTCAGGTCATGATCCCGGAGACCCGGTATCGAGCCCCACATTGGGATCCCTGCTCGGCGGGAAGCCTGCTTCTCCCTCTCCCACTCCCCCTGCTTGTGTTCCCTCTCTGGCTGTGTTTCTCTCTGTCAAATAAATAAAATCTTTAAAAAAAAAAAAAGAAAAGAAAAGAAAACAGCGGAACAAGCTCATAAGTAGAAACAGGTTTTTAAAAAAACAGGTAGCTGGGAAAAGTCTTTTTGAAGAGGTGAAATTTAAGCCAACATCTGAAGGCTGAGGAGACAAAGGCAATTTAGAGTCTGGAGGCAGAGTATTCTCATGCAGGGAACAGAAAATGAAAAGGCCCTCCAAGCAGGAAGGAGCCTGGGCCCAGAACAGAAAGGAAGCCACTGCCCCAGTTTGTCACCGAGACCAGACACCCCACCGACACCCAGGCTGTCTCACAGGCAGGCCAGTCCACCCACACACAGGAGATCCAGAGCGTCTCACAGGGAAAGGTGCACAATTATTATTCACTCCCATGTGGCTGGAAGGACAACACTTCTGGGGAAAAGAGCCTGAGACAATTAAAGGAGACGCTGTGTGTTTGGGACCAAAGACTTGGGTCTGAAACCCAACTCCACATTCTGAGACAGTTACTTGACCTCTGTGCGCCTCAGTTTCCCTCACAGGGAAAACACAGGTGATACCAGGATCCTTGTCCCATGGTTCCCGGGAAGAATGAATGAAGCCAGTGCCCAGAGGAGGATGTGGCCGTTCCCACCACTGCTACAGCCCTTCTTTCCCACTCAAACCTTCATCTCCCTATTCCACTAAAAACAACCATCATTTTCCCGGATTTGTTTTTTCCCCTTCATGCATCTACATCTACTAATTTACACCAATCCAACAATTGGGTTAATCCACACCTCAGCGCGATTCAACCATCCTTGAATGGAGGATATAAAGCAGAGTACCTGCCCCCCAACAAGGGATTATAACTCTGGTTATGAATCTCAACAGTAACAGTTGTCTTACCATCTTCTTCTTGGTCAAATAAAGCACATGAAGTAAGGGAATCTTATACACAGTGTACAACATTTTGGCCATGTTCACAGAAATTATTATTTTCAGACTTTCAAACACATGTGACCTCAATTTGACAGTTCTGGTACCACTGCTGTTACTGCCATCCCTACTGTGATAACCACTGCCTCTGAATTCCAATAAAAAAGAAGAGGGGAAGGGGGAGGGGAAGGAAGACAGAGGAAAAAGAAAGACATGCCATCCTAGAGAAAGAGGTCTCTTCATTAGTCTTCTCTTCATTGATGCCCCTCAGTAAAATATTAAAATTTTGTTCTTACAAGTCCCTTGCAATTTTTGCTAAATTTATTCCTAGTTATTTTGTATCTCTGGTTGCTTCTATAAATAGAGTATTTCCTCTCATTATATTTTCAAAATGGTTGGCATAGGCATATAGGAAAACTATAGATTTTGCACAGTAATTTCCTTACCAATCCCCTTGAAGAATCCCATTACTGTTCCTAATAGATTCAAGGGAGGATTCGTTATCTTGGGTTTTCCATTTAGAGATGAAATTGCTCCATAAGTGTTAATAATTCTGCCTCCCCTATTCTCATTCTTTTCCTCATCATAGCATCAATCAATTCCTGAACAAAGGTAAGTACAGTGATCATTTTGAGCATTCTGGGCTTCTTCTGAATTTAATGGGAATGTTTTTAGTGTTACACCATTAAAGATGATGCTGGCTTTGGGGATGATCCTATTTTATCAGCAGGTGTTCAAAAAAATCTGGAATAAACATTTAATACTATAAGCTGTATTTTTAGCATCCATAAAGTGAGTCACAGGACTTTTCTTGCTTGCTTCAGAGTCCTTCACACTGTTAGAATGCCTAAGATCAAACCATCCTTCCATTCCTGGAATAAATCCGACTTTGTCAGAGCTTTTATTGCCCTGCAATGTAATCACTTACTTGTCCATTTCCCTATTTTAAGCTCTTTCAGATCACTGGCCATGACTGATTCATGTTTGACCCCAGCACACAGATGACAATCAACACATGTTTAAATAATAAATGAACGAATAACTAAAGTAACAAGGGCACTGTACCTCCCCAGACTAACCGTTCGTACCTCTTTCTAAGTTAAAATACTCAGATCAGGTACCTGTCCCAGACTGGATCTTTCCATGCTTAATGAGCATGTGGTCCAACTGGCCCCCTTCTAGCATCAGAACCCTGGAGCACCTCATTCTTATGGGGAAATTGTTCCCTATGGTTTCAGTGAGACCAACTCTGCTTCCCTGCTCCCACCATTATCCCAACCCAAAGAAGTGACCACATCACCAGAGTCTAATTGGAGTACTACACCATGACTCCTTTAGGAAAAGTTACATGACCTAAACTCAGCCAAAGGCAACTCCAGGAATTTCTTACAGAAACTCTTAAGAAAAATGATTTCCAAAAGAACTGATAAACATAAAATATGTTTATCTGGGTTGCTACTTACCATCCTGCCTAAAATGTGGTAAGATAACCTATCTGAGAATAAACCAAGGTGGAGAAAACCATGTCGAAGGATGGAAAGAGACAGAGACCTAGTGATATCATTTGAGCCCCTGGATCCAGCTGTTCCTGAAGTCATTAGGATTTCCTAATTACATAAGCCAGTAAATTACCTTCTCTATATATAATAATTTAAGATCATTTTCTATTAGTCACAACCAAAAAAACTCTGTCTAATTCATGTATCATTTCCCCACGAATATACGTTGTACATTCTTAAATAAAGGTCAAAAAAAAATTTTTAAGGGAGGCAATCCTAACTAGTGAGCATTAAAACAAACAAACAAAAAAATCAACCGCCTGCTTTTAATTAATGGCAAGATGGGCTGAAAGGCTCCCTTAGTGAATTATAATTTCAGACTAAAATTCCCAAGACAGTTATAGAGGAGCCTATTAAACCGCAGAAACCAATGGAATCAAGAGATTACTTTAACAGGGCGGCAGTTCAATCACTTCCAGAGATATTGTCCATTATGCAAAACCAAAACCTTTAAAACTTCCTGCCATACAACCGTAGCCATCTCTCATTCACCTAAAATCTTGAGGCCTCTCTCCTGACTCAATTTAAAAGTAAAAAGGACTGGTATGATCTACAAAAATAAAAATAAAATAGTCATGTCATGACAGCTGGAGAAAACCAGTGAAAGGAGCCAAATTCAAGCCCAGGGAGTTTGGCAGGGGTCTTCTAGAACAGTCCTGCCTTTTCAAATGCTTTCGGCTCTGCAGAAAAACTGAAGGCAAGCACACCCTTGGCATTCTAAATGCCTCTGTAGCTATCCAGGCCAAGCGGCATCAATTCTTACTGTAGGTTCAAGAAAATGTCAGCATGCAAGCCCAGAGCGCCTGCCCATTTCCCTATCCAGCCCCTTGGTGGAGATTTCTGGCTGCAACTACTTCATGAAATCAGACTCTTCTCCTTCAGCTCCAGTTACAATAGACCAAATTCTGGAATCCGATTTTGATTATTCTCTGGAGAGCTACTTAAGAGCTGTTTCAGGATCTGAAATCCCTCATTCAGACATAATCTTGAAATAAAAGGCTATATTCAAATGAAAAATGCATTACAGCTTTCTCTTTAGGATCTTCAGTACTGATAGGCAGGGAAAATGAAGAAGACAAGGGGAAAATGGGGGGGGCAGGGGAGAAGGAGAGAGCGATGTCCTCTGTCACAACTCATTTCATCATCGCATAATCCCTTGGAAGGAAAGCACTATTGAGCCCATTCTGCAGATAAAGAAACTGAGGTTTGGTGATCACACCAGGAAGACGCAGTGGCCTCTGGCTCAGAGACAGATGAAAGAACATGTTCCGAACACCATTGCTTCTCCCCTACTAGCTTCCTCCCTCTGAAAAGTCTAACACAGAAGGCTGTTCTAGAACCCAAGTATTTCACTGAATGGACCCTTTGGAGACAATATAGTCTCATTATCTAGGAAACAGATTTTTTTTTTAGAAAGAAAGAAACAGAGCAAGTAACCTAAGGTCCAACAGAACTAGTAACATGGCAGACCAAAAGCAGGAACACAATTATTTTCATCTCTTGGGTCTTACAGAACCCACCTGACCGGAACCTATCCTACAGGTACAACTTATCTATGTGGATCACATTGGCACTCCTGATTAATGAGTGAACAACTGAAGAGTTGTCCTGCCTTCAAGAAAACGTTCACTGAAAAGAAAAGGGAAATACATTTGTGAATTGGCTATTCCTGCTTCAGTGTTCCTATTCATCTCCAGCTCCTTTTGTTACTGTTGCAATATATCTGGGAGGTATCCACCCCTTGCTGTTGCAAATCCTATAAAGGGGGGGGGGGGGTGGTAACTAAAATAGCATGGGTAAGCCACAATTCTGGCAACTACTGAAGGGTCTGGCTATGCCGGTTACTTTCTGAAATGAGTTTAAACCAGAGGTCACAAACTGGTAGCCAGCTGGCAGATCCAGCCCACAGATGTATTTTGTTTGTCCCACAGTGCTGGCCCACACAAGGCTTTTAAGAAATTTTAATCGGTTTGCCAACCACATAAAAAACGAAGAGATTTCACATCAAAGCCTGGATTTTCAATTTCTCCTACCAAGTGGAGGATGTGGTAACATTTGCACAAGAAAAAGGGTAGCTGGAACAGAGCAGTGGCTGTGAACTACAGACCAAGCCGTGCCCCCAGCCCAGGTTTCTCCCTCCCTAGACTATTTCACTGGATTTGCCAGTTGGTGACCCTTGGTTTAAAGTCAGGCAGACGTAGATTACAATGCCAATCATTATTAGACTTTTCCCAAAACCTCTCCAATAGGAGACTCTTCAGTCAACATTAGAGGACAGCTGTGATCAGAGGTAAAACATAGGAGACCAAAATGATTAGAGAAATTTAAAAAAAAAAAAAAACAGGAGTTGGGTCCATTTGGATTTCTGCTCTAAGATACTCATTTTTTTTAAATACATTCACCTTTAATACATCATTTATTCTCTCCAATAATTTGGAAGGAAGGAATTATTCGCAGATGAACAAGGTGAAAATGATGTTAATTAAATCAGTTATTTATCCAAAATTATCCAACCAGTAAGTTGTAAAACCAGGTTTTGAATCCAAGTTTGTCCAGCTACAAACACTGCTTTGGGAATACTGAAAGACACCTTTATAAAGCCATGATGTGTGCTTCTGCCTCAGGGCCTTTGCATCTGCTCCTCCTGCTACTCGAAACCTCTCTACCCAGATCTCTATTTGGCAGAATTTTACTCTTTTGCTTCATTTACATCACCTTCACGGGGAAGTTTTCCCTAGTTATTTGATTTAAAATAACCTAGGCATGCACGCACACACTCACACCAATTTCTCTCTAAACCCCTGCTACTCAAAATGAGGTTGGAGATCAGTAGCATCTCAGAGCCTTCCTCAGACCTGCTGAATCAGAATCCTGCATGTTCGGGCACCTGGGTGGCTCAGTGGGTTAAAGCCTCTGCCTTCGGCTCAGGTCATGACCTCAGGGTCTTCTCTGCCTACTTGTGATCTCTCTGTCAAATAAATAAATTAAATTAAAAAAAAAAAGAATCTTGCATGTTCACATCCCAGGTGATGTGTGCATGTTTAAAGCTTAAAAGGCATTGCTCTACTAGGAACCCTGCCCAGTAGAAATATAATGTGAGTCATCAACTTGATGGTACATTTTCTAGTAGCCACCGGAAAAAGGTAACAAGAAAGACTGTTCCCTGTCTCCCCTGCCCACCATTTAAATGTCAGTTTCAGAAGCACAAAGTGCTTAGTCACCACTTTCTCCCCTGTCCTTTTTTTTTTTTTTAAGATTTTATTTATTTATTTGACAGAGAGAGAGAGATCACAAGTAGGCAGAGAGGCAGGCAGAGAGAGAAGGAAGCAGGCTTCCTGCTGAGCAGATAGCCTGACCCGGGCCTCAATCCCAGGACCCTGAGATCATGACCTGAGCCGAAAGCATAGGCTTTAATCCACTGAGCCACCCAGGCGCCCTCTCCACTGTTCTTACAACAGTTCTCGGTACATGGTAAATATTATTGAAATGTTGGTTAAATGTAAGAAGGAAGGAAAGAAGGAAAACATCTTACTAGTATTTTCTGTGTGGTGGTGGGATACAAGAGAAAAAAACAAGAAAGCAGCATGGTGAAATTGGACAGATGCAGTCAGCTCAACCACTGACCAGCTGAGCAGCCCTGAGCAAGTCATCTGCACTCCGAGGGCCACGTGGAAAGCACCAAGGCCGCTATTTCGCTCACAAACCTCATTATGACGCTCAAAGGTGAAAGGACTTCCACAAAGCACCAGTTCCATAAAGAACAGGCATTCCCTAACTGCCAGCGTCTCTCTGGCTTCCTCCCTGGCTCTCTCTCCAGATACCAAGTGCAAGCAGTGCTGCGGACCCCCTTTCTCCGGGTACCACGAGCATGACTATGGGAACTGTTTTCCTGAGTGATTTTCCCCTAGCCAATGGGAAGAGCATATTCACTGTTGACAGGGCAGACCATCTGAAACCCTGGAGGTTCCCTTCTCATCGGACTGGAGCTGAGGTGTTTCCAAAGCCAAGGTCTGGGTTATTATACAGTGTGTAAGCCACGGGGGAGGCCACACCGCAAGGCAACCCTATCACTTGGATGAGTTCTGCCGCAGCCGCCAGGTTCCACCCCTTAGAGGAATATAAGGTCCCTGCCCAGACAGCTTGGAGCAGCTGGTTCTGAAAGGTGCCTTGGGCTTTTGCCCTTTTATTTTACTGGTTTGGAGGGGTGGGGAGAGGAGGGTCAAGTCCACCCCCACTTATGAGTCATGGGCCTCGGTCAATCCACCAAGGGATGCTTGCTTCTCCCATAGCTTTAACACTCCCATCCTAATCCATTAGTCTATCTTGCCTGAAATCCGAGACACGTGTTCTAATCTCAAATGTGTTTTTAAGTCACAGCAGATCAACAGCGTAGGGGAAAGCAAAACCTGGATTTAAACAAGACTGGAGTGACACGGAGGAAATAAAACTCCCAGGACTGTTCTGCTGGGATAGGACAAAAGCCCAAACCAGTGCTGCCCGGAGCCGCCCCCAAATTCTTCTCACTTCTCCGTCTGGCTGAAAACACCAACTCCAGGCACACTTGCAGAATTAGCAGGCTTTCACAGAAGCACCTCGACAAGAAAATGAGTGGGGGAAAAAATCAAAACCTTTCATTCATCTGTGGCCCTCTCCTCTCGTAAGGAGAGGAAGATTTTGAATAGACTATTCCGCAGATGGGGACGAAATGTGACCATTCAAGTACATTCAAGCCCAGATGCCGCCATTTATAAGGTGCAGTTAGAGCAGGGAAACAAGAGGTAGGCTTTCTCTTACTGGTTTGAACTGATGCCATGGTTTCCTTTTCTACAATATAATGAGGATGTCATCCCCTCTTCCTTTAGGGGAGAGAGACAGGAGCCTGAAGAGAGGGAGCCTGTGAAAATGCCACAAATACCCTCAAAGCACTGCGTCCCTGGTCAGGCTGGACAGGCATGCAAGCAGCCCAGTACACTCCCGTGGGCTGTAGGGCTTTCTAGAAGTCTCAGCAGCCAGGTTCGGGTGGCTACTGATACCCACTGTGTTACACAGATTCTTCCCCAGCACTTGCAGTCGGCACCTCTAAGCTAACCACTACAAGGATCTGCCGTGGGTGAGACACTGGGGTCAATGATGGGGGGCCACAGAGAAACCCAATGGTCTTCTCAAATGAGGATCAAGGGAAATCTCCCCACATGTTTTCATTTTAAGAGTTCTGTGGATGGGGACAAAATATTCACACTCAGCCCCAAAGACCACAAGAGGGATGACTGGGAGTACCACAGTGCTGGGATAGAACCTTCCACATCCCTCTCATGTCTGTCTCCATGCCTCTTCTTCCCAGCGTCAGCAAGAAGGAAGATTAAGAAAATCTGGCATCTTCTATCCTCTCGTTCAGAAAATTCTCCAGCCTCACCAATGAGTCTTCCTGACATGCATTCCACCACACACCCTTCATCAAACTTTAAGGCATCTTAATAAAACACTCCCTTCTCTATTTCCAGCTGCTACAAAGCAACCCGAACACATGTTGGAAAGATGTGATCTTTGTGCCTCTCTCTCTCCCTCAAAAGGGCACTTGGCATTTCTCCCAAGATACACAGCTTTAAAATTAGAATTGAAGAAAGCCACTGTTACCCTCCTAGGGGCGAGGCTACTTCACAGCAGAAACCAGAACATCCCCATAACCAACAATTAAACAACTGAAACCCTCCAGACATCATACCCCTTCTCTATATTGCTGTTGTTGCATTAATCATCCTAACACCTTTTTAATTATAACCGCAAACTGGAAGCCATGGCTCGTGATGTTATAAATACTGATTTTCCAGTTAAATTAGGCATTTCTGTTTTATGTTTTGATAGGAAGGGGCTGTTTGAAGCCTCCTAAAATATTGCAATTAGTTCCCGCTCTTGAAACAGACAAGACATTAACAGACACATTTGCTGTTTCAGTTTAATGTAGTGGAATGTTTATGCCTAAGTGTACTTCTCTCAAGCTTTGAAAGCATAAGGCATATTTTTTTAAGTGGAAGAAATCAATCACAATACAACCATTTATTACCTATTTCTCAAGTTAAGCTATTTCTAAAACTTTTCCCAGGCTGTAATTTAAACTTGGAAAGCACATCTCTTCAACAGGAAGGGAACTTGTCAGGAAACAATCCTTGTATTTTACCTACTGGCTCTGTTAAGATGATAACATCACTTTAGCTGACAAAGCCTGTGTTTCTGTTTGACAATTGCAATTAATTACTGAGATGCAACCAAGATGGGGCCAGCCATCCAGATCTATTTTCCAGAGAGATATAAAACAGAAGGAAAGAAGAGTGGGGGGTGGGGAAGCAAAGGAGGTTTGTTTTTGGAATCTGCACCAGTGTGGAGTTAAATGTGATGGCTGGCAAGAAAGCTGGATTATTAATTAATTTTACCTGCACCTAACTTTCTGTTCCTCTCTTCTCCCTTTCTCTCACCACTGGCAGAGGGTGGAAAAGGAGAGAGGTTAACATTTCACACGACAGAAGCTCCAATCGGTTGTGAAGGAGGCATGGGTTAGAAAGGACAGGGGTGCAGTGCACAAAAACTCTTAGAGCACCAACTGTCGTGTAGACACTGATGCTGCCGAGGCAAAACCAACCCAGGGTTTATTCAGCCAGGGGAGATAGAAAGTTCTGGAGATGGGGGGCATCCTCAGTCTTTACTAGAAAGCCAGAACTTGCCAGCATTATCTTTTTAATTGTTGCCTGTTCATTTTGCTCTAACCTGAAAATACTAAAGTTCAATTCCAGCCACACAAATGCGTTTCAGGGCGATTTTGAGAGAGTCCAAGGGATCTCAAAGCCCCTAGATCCATCTAGCTACCCTGCTTCATTCCTCGGCTTCCCTAACGCAGAAGCGCAGAGCCCCGCCAGGTCCCGGGCTAGGAAACACCCCGCGGGCACGAAGGCTGGGGATTCCCAGGTTTGGAGCTGGGCAGATAGAGAAGGCACCTCCCCAAACTAGGAGCCTGAGACAGGCAGAAGCAAGGCGACACCTCCACGCCTCGCCCTGAAATAAAGTGATCCTTGGCCAACGTCCAGCCCTCTCCGTCACTGCCCCTGAGCGGACCCGCCAGGGTTGGCAGAGCCCCCCATGGGGCTAAGGCTCTCGGCACGGAAGCGCCTGAGTGTCCAAGGGCCCAGAAGGCGGCGGCTCGCCCTCCGGGCCTCCCGGTGCGTCCATCTCATCCCGCTGAGCCCGGGGTCCTACCTGTACCACTCCAGTCCCTTTTCGTAGTTCCTGTCGAAGAAGTGCGGCTCTACGCCCACCGCCCGCACGTCCGGGTGGACTCGGATCGCCTCCAGCAGCGCGCGGGTCCCTCCTTTCTTGACCCCGATAATAAGCGCCTGTGGCAGCTTCTTCTCCCCATAGTCCGGGGTGCTGGCGGCGCCGCCCCTCTCGCTGCTCCCGTTGGCCGCTCTCCGGCCTGCGAGCTCCTCGTCGGTGGTGCTGGACTCCTGCGCTTCCCTCTCCAGCAGCGCACTCTGCGCCGTGATCATCTCGCTGGGGGCCAGCGGGGTCCGGAGCCAGGCGTCCCGGGCGCCCCCGCCGCCGCTCGCCAGCCCCCAGCCGTCGGCCCCGGGGGCGGCGGGCTGCTCGGGGGGCTCGGGCGGCTCCCCGCGGCTCGCGTTGTCCGGCGGCGGCGGCGGCGCGGGCGGCTGCGAGGGGGCGCCGAGGCGCACGGGGGGAGGCGGCAGAGAGGGTGGCGGCGGGCTCGGCGGGGGCTCGGCGGCGGCGCCGGGCGGCTCCTGCAGCGCCAGGGGGAACTGCAGGGATCCCGAGCCGCCCAGGAGGCTATAGCACAGGTAGGTGACGGACAGGGACAAGGTGCACATAAAAAGCAGCTTGCGCGCCGGCGGCCCCTTAGCAGAGGCGCCGGGCGGCGGCGGCGCAGCGAGAGGTGGAGGCGGAGGCGGAGGCGGAGGAGGTGCGGGCCACGGGGCCATCGCGGCTCCCGGCTCGCGGCGGCGGCGGCGGCGGCCCCCGGCGCTGCCCGGACATGGTTTCAGCCGCCGCCCCCGCCGCCGCCGCCGCCGCCGCTGCCCAGCCGCCCCGGCTGCATGAAGCGACGCCGCTGCGCCCCCGGCCCTGGCCGCTGTCCCGCTGCGCCGGGTGGAAACCCGGCCGCATGGCCCCCCTCCCCACTCTTCCCGCAGAGTCCGGGCGGCCCCCCACCACCCCCCTCAGCCTCTAGCAAGGGGACCGAGGGGGGCGCGCGGACCCGCCGGCTGCACCTGCTCCGTCTGCGGCGCCCCCGCTTCCCCGGCTCCGCCGCGGTTCCTGCTTCAGCCTCTGCCGCCGCCGCCGCGCGCTGTTGCAGCCCTGAGTTCCTTCCCCGCTGCTAACTTTCTGCCGGGAGAGCCGAGAGGCGCGGAGGGGAGGAGGAGGGGACCGGGCGCGCGCCCCGCGCCGCCGAGGGAGGGGGAGTGCGCCTTGCGCGCGCCTGCGGAGGGGGGGCGCGGAAACGGAGGCGTGCGCTGGGGCTGGGGCACCCGGGAGAGCGTCCCGTGCCCCCCCCCACCCCGCCGCGACTCGGCACACACGCCCTGGAGGCGAGCCCCGCCCATCCCCGTGTGTTTCCCCTCCCCGGGGAGCCTGGGACGCCACGCTCTCCATCCCTCTCCGGATACTTTTACCGACACCGAGACCGACGCCAGCCGCCCGTGCCGCGCATCGGGGAGCTGGGGGCCCGAGGACAGCGAGGTGTCGCTTCCCCTTTTCCCCTGGGACGCCAGACCAACTGGGCCCATCCCTGACCCGCCCTTCTCTCACGCCGGATATCCTCCTGCGGGGGGTCCGGGAATGATTTCTTCTCCGTAACTGTTTTCCCATTCAAACTTCCATCTTTCCAACCTCCCCATCTTATCTTGGAGCATCTGGTGGGTGGAGTTTTGACAGAAGCCCCCAGGTATCCCAGCCCCAGAGCTTTTGCCTCTGTCCCGCAGCTGGGTGATTGTGCTTCCTGCTCCAAAAGAGGAGGCTGTCCCCTACTGGACACCCTTAACTGCAGGGACACCTGCGCCCCTTGGGGGCATTGCCGTTAAAAGAGTTCAAATTTCTCTGGAATGAAATAGACTGAGCCCATCATAGCACTGAACACCTAATAAGCAGAGACAAGTTGGGTTGCAGGGTGTCTGTGCAACGCTTCATTAAATTTTTTAAGGTATATTTTCTTCGCAGAGAGATTTCCATCCCTCACCTCCCTCTCCTGAGAGGAATGGTAAACATCAGAAGGCTCTTGAAAATTCAAAACTAGACACTGCCTCCAGTTGCGTTTTGGTCTGGGAAGTAGTGGAAATGGGAGGAAGACACAGAGTGATCAACTGAGGCACTCCAGAGAACTCTGCTTGCTGGGGACTGGGGCCAGGCTCTCCCAGGCGCTGGCTGGGGTGAGTCCTGTTTACCCTGCAAGCCACAGCTGGGTGCCTGGTGGGTCGGCTTTCTCCAGGCGGGCTGATGTGGTTGGCATCTCAGGTTTTGTTTGATCACATAATAGGAACAACAGTTGAAAGAAAATGTATATAATGTCTAAATATTAAGGAGATACCTACTGCCAAAGAGGGGGAAAAATTTTAATCAAATAAGATGAAGAACCCGGACTTTTCCCTGAGTGAACAAAAGCTCACTGCTGCTCTCAGCTGGACATGAGTTTCCTTCACTGCAGCTTTAGTTCAGATAAAGATTATTCCTTTATAATATATTTTTTATGGTACACTGGAGACCTCTGAAATGCAGAGTCTGGTGTCCTGTAAATCATTCCCTGTAACTAGGGGTGCTTTTTCAAACACCACACAACTGCATTACTGTAATGTTAATGGAGTGAGGCCAACCTGAGCAGAGAGAAACACAAGCTTGGCCCATCCCTCTTTCCACCCCAAGCCCAGTTCTGGGTGTTAAGCCAGGAGACCCTGGTGGTAGCAAATCTTGCCACCACCGTGGCCCATCTTCCTTCCAAAACCCAGGTACCAGATACCCCACATGTGGCCCAGGGCTCTCTTTGCCTGGAGTCCAAATTTCTCCAGGCAGCCACTCAATGATCTACATGAGCGGAGATCATTGCTCTGTATCTAGCTTTTACTACACATGCGCTTTTCCAATTTGGAAAAGTTTTGATCCAGTGGCTTTAAAATTGAACCCAGAGATGACAAACTGAGAGCTGGGTGTGGCCAGCACAGTGATATTAAGAAATTTAAACTGGTTACAATATTTTCAAGTTGAGGACTTCCCCCTCCCCAAGGCCCACCCCTAGCACCTGCCCCCATAAAATCTGGGTACAAGGTTTCTGTTGAAATAGCAGATTGTCCCCACACCTTTCGCTTACTTGCCTGGGCACTGCCAACGAGGAAACTTGCCATAACCATTCTGCCTCTTGTCCCCAGAGAGTCACACATGAGTAAGATACTCTTGACAGAATAAAAGCCACTGTGAAATGTCAGGCCCCATAACTGATGGGGGAAGAGATGATTTCAGGGGAAGGAGTTTTGTAGACTTCTTACTTAGGTAGTTGCCTATTTTTTTTCCTACTCCTGATCCAGGCTTTTTCTGGGAGCAAGTTTTTGAGAAACCTATAATGAAAAGTAGGAGCCACCTACATAGGGAGAACTCAGAATTCATTCAGCAGTTCCCAATGGGTCTGGAGACTGGAAAGAATTCTTTTTTTTTTTTTTCCTGCTTCCACTGCCAACACCCATGCTCATTCAGCCTTCTCAGAGTTTTTACAGTGTTCCTCCAGCTGGTCTCCAGGTTTGCAGGGTGCCTCTTTTCCAAACGTCCCAGACACCAATAGCAGATTAATCAATCAATCAATCATGGTTCTGCTAATACCCTCTATGGCTGAAAACCTCCCTCTCACTGCCTAACCAATAAATTCCAACCTCTTTACCTTTGTACTCAAGGTCCCCTCCCACCCTTCATGCAACTTGCAGTTCCACCAAACTAAATGGTACCCACTCTCCAAGCAGACACCTTGCACAAATTCGGCTTCACCTCTGTATGCTCAGAGTCAAGAGTCAAAGCAAAGCTGTCCGTTGCTGGCTACATGGTTTCGGGGCAGGTCATTTCACCTATCTGAGCCTCAGGGTCTGCAGACATAAATCATGGATAATAAGATTCACCTCGAATAGTTTTCATAAAGAATTAAATTGACTTAGATCACATACCCAAAAAATACCTGGCTCACTTCCTGGCATGTGGTGCCTCCAGATCATTATTGGGATCTAAACATTGGCTCCTGCCATGCCTTGCTTCTTGAAACCTCATCCTCGAAAAATATGTGTGTGCTCTTTCTTCAAACCAGCCCAATGTGTAAACTGAAGTTCACTTTCCGAATCTGCTCTGTTGCATAAATAATGCCAAATCCAATGCCTCTGTAGCTTTTTTTCTTTTCTAAGCATAATTCTGGCTAACTTCAACTTGGTTTGGTTTTTTATTAAAGAAATTTACTAGGGGTGCCTCGGTGGCTCGATTGGTTAAGCATCCACCTTAGGCTCAGGTCATGATCTTGGGGGTCCTGGGAGGGAGCCCCATACCATCATGGGACTCCCCATTCAGTGGAGAGTCTGGTTCTCCCTCTCCCTTGCCCACTGCCCCTCCCCCAACCCCTGTGCACATGTACTCGCTTTGTTAAATAAATATACAAAGTCTTTTAAAAAAGAAAAAACTTACTAGAAGGATATATGCTAACTCACAAAACAAAAATCAACAAACCAACAAGAAGTAAAAATTGGCTTTGGAATATTGTCAGCCCTTCTGGGGGGCACAGGAGGACTCTGTTTTCTCAGCCCCTTAAAGTTAGGTCTGACTGTTGGCACTTTGGCTAATGAAGCTTGAGCAGAAGTATAGTGATATATTCTAGGCAGAAGCTTTGGCAGATGGTGGGAGACGGTGTCACCAGGGGCAGTCAGTATGTTTTTTCCTGCCAGTTGTTCAAGAAACTGAAGGGAGCCTCTCTCATCTACCATTGACTCTATCCTCCATACTGAGGTTGGGGTCATTCCAGCCCATAATGACATGTAACCTAATCAAGAAATAAACCTCGGTTGTTCTCAGCTCCAAAGACCTGGGGCTTGGTTGTGAACACAGCACAACCTAGCTGATCTGACTGATGAAAGCGTATATACCACTCATTTCCTCTGCTGTTGAGCAGAAAGACTTCAGTAAGCCAATATTAGAACTTCCTTTCACAGAGTGAAGGAATGGTGCCAGGACAGTAGAGACAGAGCACTTGTCTCATATCTAGCAACAGATTCCCCCATTTTGGCTTTTACTTGTCAATAAAAAATATATCAGTAACAATCTGGAGGTAAAGCTCCAGACAAAACCAATGTGGTAACAAAGAGGAACATTATATACTTATAAAAAGAGCAAAAGATTAAAAAATAGTCATGCCATGACCTTATGGAACCTTGCATTGGGAAAGGATCTCACATGGGAAATCAGAAAATACTCAGAGCCGAAACAGCAAAATCTGGCAGATGGATTAAGCAATACTTATAAATCTTCAATATACTTCAAGAAGAAGAAAAATTCAAAACAGATGAGCTACATGTTCAACTCAAGAAGCAGGAAAAAAGCAAGAGAGTAAAGTTGAGAAGAAAGGAAATGATAACAGATAAATGCCAAACATTTGTTTATCTTTATGTGCCGCTGCTTTACTGCTAAGGACTGAATTGTGTCTCCCCCAAAATCCTATGTTGAGGTCTTAACCCCCCATGAGACCATGGCCAGAGATCGGTCTTCGGGAAGTAATTAACGTTAAAACAAGGTCATGATGGCAGAACCCTGACCAGATAGGATTGTGGCCTCCTAAGAAGTTGAAGAGTTATCTCTATTTCTTTGTGAGGCGGGATTTATGAATAAAGATAACTAGGAAGAGTCCTCAGCAGAACCTGAGCATGCCTAGCACCCTCATCTCAGACCTCCAGGCCCCAGAACAGTGAGAAAATACATGTCTGTCACTGAAGTCACTCACTGCGGTATTTTGTTACAGTGACCTGAGCCAAGACCTAGATCGTTCACGGTTTGTAAATGGGCTCTGGTACCAATTCCAATTCATGCTGGGACTGGGGAGAAGCTCGCATACCAACAAGCAGCTGGGTGCCCTACAATCAACTCGGTTCGATCTCATGGGTTAGGGGCCACAAGACTGCCCCCACTGCAGCTGCCAAGGTCAAGTCCAGGCTGTCACCTTTGCTATGACCTGCTGGCTATAAGAGGCTTCCAAGAACCCTCTCCTCAGGCTCGGTTAATTTGCTGGAGCAGCTTCTGGACTACTAGTTTATTATAAAAGTATATAATTCAGGAACAGCCAGAAATATGGGGGTGGGGGTGAGAAGTTTCCATGCCCTCTCTGGGAAGCCAATCTGTAGCCACTCCACGTGGGTACCAACCCAGAAGAAAGCTCTCCAAACCCTTTTAAGGTTTTTTTTTTTGAATGTTTTTCCTTATTTTATTTTATTTTATTTTATTTATTTATTTTTATTGTTACTAAAAATTTTTTTTTCCAGTGTTCCAAGATTCATTCCCCGCTCCCCACACCCAGTGCTCCATGCTTTAGGTGTCCCCAGTACCCACCACCAGGCTCTCCCATCCCTCCACCCCCTCCCTCCAAGTCCCTCAGTTTGTTTCTGTGTCCAAAGTTTCTGTTGTTTCATTTCCCTCCCTAGATTACCCTAGTTCCCATTTACTCTCCTTCTCCCACTGTCCTCCAGTTTACCCCTCATGCACCGCAAGTAAGTGAAACCATGCGATACTTGACTTTCTCTTCTTGGCTTATTTCACTCAGCATAATCTCTTCCAGTCCAGTCCATGTTGCTACAAAAGTTGG